>BQNB010089153.1:7700-27478 GCA_026074375.1 Tanacetum coccineum
AAGCACGTAACCAAATGAAGCAATTAACAATTAATCCTAAAAAACTTTAACGGGAAATTAAACACGCGTCTAATTGAACCAACTATACAGTGGATTGAGATAACTCAAGAGAGGATTGTTTATGCAGATTTTGTTGTAATAGATAATGGACATTTCAAACTATGTGGTCCTAATAGAAGATGCAGCATGACCATGCATCCACCATGTACTTATATGGAGGGTTTTGAACCAAGATTCGCAAAAGAATGGAAAGCATCTGACTGGTCCACTAGATGTCAAAGAAAAAGGCCTTTGAATTGTGGGAGTGAGTATGGTTTCTAAAAAGCATCAAGAGTGAAACTTCCTGATTTATCCAAATACGTATATATAATATATAGTATAAGGATTAGTCAATAATAGTATAGTAATAAGTATCCGCGAGGATTCTAGAAGATTACTTTTATCTAAAGTAAAATTCAAAACCTTCCCGAGTCGTATCCCGACGAGGTGCGAATTGAAAATCGAGATTAAGTTCGTGATCGCGTAATTGAATATTTCAAGATTGGGTTTGGTTTCCTATTTCTACAAATAAAAATTCACTAACAAGTAAAAGCACGTAACCAAATGAAGCAATTAACAATTAATCCTAAAAAACGTAAACGGGAATTAATAAAACGCGACATTTAAGCAACTATGACAAATTTAATCCCTACGAATGCAAATTTAATTTTTATAAATCCTAAATGACTTAAAATAATTTACAGAAAAAAAAATTTGATTTTTATTTTATTTATTATGAATTAAAAATAGTTTTAATCTAAAAATATTATAAAAAATATTAAACTAATTTAGAAAAATCTGAGAAATTTATGAAAAGTACTTTGAATGATAAGGAATTTAAGAAAAATACAAGCTGGAAAATTTGCTAAACAAATAAGCTGAAAATAAGCTAAAATGGCTGGTAAGCAAATCTGGCTAAAAAGGTATATTAAATAAATGTTGCAAGTCTATACTCGAAAAAAAACAAGGGCAGATGGTGTTTGAGTGTGGTGTTGAGGCGTTTGGTATAAAGGGGGAGGTCACAGGTTCGAACCTTGGAATTATCTTAACAAAGGGATGCAAATAAATCTTATTAAGAATTTATATGTGCCATTTGACATCCCGTTCGACCCTAAGTTGTTTTATAAGGATGGGATAAAACTGGGGCAAGTCTAACTTAAAGACTTTTCTGTAAACAAAAGTGCTTGCCGGGAGACAACCCGAAATGTATTTTCATTTTTTTATCAAGTCTGTCTTCTCAGACCGCCGATACGGCGTATCCAACCTCAATGGATACGGCGTATTAACTTTCTGGACGTTATCCAGTTTTTATTTTTCTGTAATTTAAACTTTATTGTCACTTCAGTCTATACGGCGTATTCATTAAATGAATACAACGTATTATACGACTGACCCGTACTTAGGATTGTTTTTTACAGGTATCAATACGACGTATCATGGGGTATGGATACGGCGTATTGACTTCCTGTATAGTTTTTAGGTATTTATTTTCAGTCTAACTAACGAATACATGGAGATAGAAATTGCACTTGTTTTCTTATATCTTGCACATGACCTTACTGAAAAGAAAACGACGACGTTGGTGGAGTATTTATATTCTGGAATCTAATGTGTGATGTAGTCATGTGGGCATTCTGACGCCTCTACAACACACATTCTTGCTCATAAATTCAACATGGAGGATCATACCGAGCAAATCCCATGGGAGTTTCTCGTTCTAATTCTTTTAATATATCATTTTTAATGTTATATTTATACAACGAGGGCGTTGTATACTTCAAGTGGGGGAGAGGAGAATTAGAACGTTTACTTGTCTACATTTTCACAATAAAATGCTTAAATTATGCCTAATTTTAAAAAAATTTAAGTATAATTTTGTTAAATTATTAGTTACATGACCTGCACACATAACCCTTGTAAGATATTGTGAGAATTTAGCCTTATCCGTTTCCTAATGTTTACCTAAATTCCACAAAATTAGAGTAAACTGCAAAAATCATCCCCGTGGTTTGTAGTTTGTGGCACTAATCATCCCTAGTTGATACTATTGGCACTAATCATCCTTGAGTGGCAAATGTCGAGCAAAAATATCCTTATTCGGGATGATTTTTGCAATAAAATTTAACAAAAAGTTTTGACAAATTATCCTCTTAGGGATGATTTTTTCCGAACGTTTCACCACTCGGTGATGATTAGCGCCAATAGTATCGGCTAGGGATGATTAGTGCCACGAACTACAAACCACAGGGATAATTTTTGCAGTTTACACTTTTTTTATTTATGAAAACTTTTTGCACAAACTTATAAAACAGCTTATTCTGAGTAACTTTTACAAAAGAAATATTTTTTTGACACTTGATAAAAAGCTAGAAAATAAGCAATTAAACACCACATATAAGACTTAAAAGGTTTTTAGCTTTTTACTCTAAACTAAAACAGCTTAAAAGCTTGAATAAGCTCAAGCCTGAGCAAAATAAGCCACAAACACCTTACAACAAACCTAATAAGCAAAACTGAACAACATTTAAGCAAAACAATAAGCCATAAGCTGAGAAAAGCTACTAAGCACTTTGGGTCAAAAACAATTAACCAAACAGCCAACTAGGCACTTTTGAGCTTATTCTTAAGCAAGAAGATGGATCCTTATTGCTTAGTGACTTATCAAACTTTAAAGCTTATCCTATAAACTATCTAAAACAACAATCAAAAAACATTTTGAAAATCAAATAAGCTGAGAAAAATATGAATGAAAAAGCTGCATAGGCAGTTTAAGTATTTTTTTTGGTTTTTTGCAAATTTTATGAAAACTTAAAAGACTAAAATGTAGGCTTAAAAACATATATCTAAATAAGCTTTAAAACCTAAAATAAGCCCTACTTTATCAAATTTGTCATATGAGCTAGTTGTGCACCCAATTTCAAAACCTAACTCTAACTTATACTAGCTTAATTTTTTGATTGAAAAAGGCAATTAGGTTGTTTTGTATACTGATGCAGTTTACAACACTTTTTTACCAAAACACAAACCAATTTTGCAGACCTTAAAGACTTGTATACTACACCAAATAAACACCAAAACAAGAGCCATTTGATCAACAATAGCTGCTTAGAATATTTAGCTCAAAGTGTTATGGAATCTGTGCTAATGAACTCAGTTTCAAGCAATCAACACACAGCTTATTTAAACCTGTTTTAGCTTAACAAAAACCTTAAAACCTTGTCTTATAACCATAAATTTGATGTTTAAAATTCAATCCAAAGAACCAAAAGGCTCTTGACAGCACTAACTCAAGTTAGTGATGTCTTGTGCCAAACACCCCTTTAAATTGCTTAAAATCATATTTAACTTATAAAACTTGGATATAAGGCTTAAATAAGTTATACCAGATAGTGACAAGCTTAATAAAGACCTATTTAGCAAATTTTAACAATCAAATAAGCTGAAACAATAAGTAACTAGATTATGCAAATATTTTTGGATCTTTAACTATTTTATATCAAAAACTTATAAAATAGGATTTAAACTAAGAAATGAACACAATAAGCAATTAACAACTATAATAAGCAATATTAAAGCTATTAAACAAAAATAAAGCAGACAAAAGAAGAAAGTAAGCTTAAAGTGCCAAAATTAAAGCTATAAAATGAATAATATGACTTACAATAGCCTTTGCTCAACACAAGCTTATCATCTATGCCTCCAAGTGTTTTGATCTATATAAAAGCCCTCCAGCTTATCTTGGATAAACTGGTTTAAGGTCATGAAAAGGCCCTTCCAATTATGGGCTTATATTCTATTAAGTGAGGTATAATTTGGGGAGAGATTTGAGTATTGATAAGCTCAGTTAAGCTTTGAGAGCTTAACTGAGTATTAAGCTAGCTTATTAGTAATTATGAAAGCTTATTGAGCTTATTTGAGTGTTAAAGAGCTTAATCAAACCATATTTGTATTGAAGGAAAATTAATCAAGACATGAATTAAATGCTAAACAGACTTTTGTTGATTTCAAAAGTGAATTACAAACTTTAGAAAGGAAATTACATCAAAATTAAAGGCAATAAGCTGAAAAACGTTACAATAAGCTAAAAATGACTAATTAAGCTAAAACTACACTAGATATCTGAATCTGTGAGTGAGGCCCTCTTTATATAGTGAAGAAACGAAGCTTCTAGGCTCATAGATGCTCCCCCACTTCTAATCCAAGCCATTTATTCTTTGTTTGCCCTCCACGTCTTTGATCTTGACCGTTCATTGCTTTACACGTCCAATCCACCAATGGAATTCGTTGGGATTGCCAACGTGGCATAAGTAATGTCAGAGGTGTCAGAGGTGAGCTTCTAAAAGGACGGGAGAGCAAGTAATTGATAGATTTTACCCATCTCTTGACGAAGGTGGAGTGCAATATTAATCAAAACTAAAACTTTCCCGGCCTTTAACCTTTTTATTTTCTTTTAAGTTTTCTTGACCGAGTGTAAAGGGGATTTTGACTAGGGTTAGGGTTGTTGGACAGGGGAAAAAAGGTCGTTGGGCCAGGGAAAAGTTATTAAGGTTAATCGGGATTTAAGGAATTATGATAGTTAGGTGCTGTTAAGTTTAGGACTAATGGTTGAACTTTATAAGGGACTAACGGATGTAGCTGATTAGGACTATCGATTTGCAATTGTTTTTACGGTTTCATTTTGGTTTAACGGTTAATAGGGGGATTGGATTTTGGATAAATTTGCCTTTGGCTTCGATTTCTTGTACTCTTTCCATTCCCGTGCCCGGTTTTGTCCTTTTTGCTTTGTTTTTGTCCTTTTGTGCAATATCTGTTACCTGCTGTAACATTTTGTATTTTCAGGTCATTTTATGACGTCATTATTTCACTATTTTTTTTCTATTTATTTCTATTCTTGCACGTGTTTACTTTTAATTTTAATAGTTAAAGTTAAATCGCGTAAGTTAAAAATCAACATTTATAAAGTATATTGACACCACAACGAATAAAGTTTTCGTATTCAAACAAGCATATATTATTTTTTACAAAGTAATAATCAACTTTTTATATTTTTATTTTTTTTGGTTTAAGGTAAAAACGTTTACGTTTCGCGATAAACTTAACATATTTAGGTATATCAGGAACCACCAAAATCTTATATTATGCTTCAACAACACCCATTTTTATATAACTTTACCCACCTTTACCACCTTGGGCGGATTTTAAATAAAAGAAATAAAACCCAAACAATACAATTCTCAAGTTAACTTTACTAATTTAAATAAAACTACAATTACATTTAACTATAATTTTCACAATGCAGTATACTTCATATTCTTCTCTTTTTATTACAAGATTTATTACTAGATATTTTAGCTACGTCACTCACATTTTCATGGGACCATCTCACATTAGGAGCCAAAGACTTATAAGACTTCCTAAAATACCCTATGAGTGTCATTTGAATAGTCTACTCCAACTATATAATGCCTCTAAAAATAAAAATATGAAACACATACATGTAGTATTTTCTTAAGTGAAACAACAACAAAACTCTCTCCATTATACTCCCTCCTAGCTCACGTCAAAACCAAAACAATACACAAATCCATTTACCAAATTTTAACTTTATAAACAATTACACACCATTCTTCAACATTTCTAATGATGTCCTTAGGTGTTAAGAAGGTTTGGTTTAATTACACTTACAAGTGTTAAAGCAATAAAAAGGACAAGTTAAGGCTTTCTTAAGAAATACAAAGGATTTTATCATTTGTTTAAAGTTAGGAATTTACATCATCAAGGGTGTGATTTGTTTACATTTAATAACTCATTCACATAAGAGTTATCTAAAGACTCATTCTTTTTAAATTATGATTTTTATGTGTATATTAGTTTATATAGCAACTATCCTCCATTTTGACACTTTTAATCATGGAAAATGAGATTATACTTGTGATCATGGTTTTATGGACTTTTACACATGTTATATAGTTGTAAATATCATGTTATAATGAGATTATAAGTATTGTACCAAGTTGATTTAAGTATAAAAAGTATAAGTAGAAACTAGTAAATAAAAGTTCACTTAAAAAAGTTGTGATTTAAAAGCATTGTTAAGGACTTATTATATTGGACACTTGGACAAACTATAGACTAATGGCACATTACTAATATGTAAGACATATGGTAAATGGCTTGTGGAAGCAAAAAAGACTATGTGATTATTATTAAGTTGAAAAGTAAATAAAAACAAGTTATATAAATATAAAAATTTTCATTAATAAGGGACTGTTTTTGGTTCGATTTCCAAACAAGTGTGGTTTGATATTTTTGATAAAATAGTACGTCCTCATGACGATTCGAAAAAGGTTAAAAAAACTCGTAAAACCAATTTATAACAAAAAAAGGACACGACAATATACGTTTTACATTAAACGGGTTTAAAAAATAAATTTTATAAAAAATTTTACTGTTTCATCAGGGAACAGTTATTATGGAAAAAGCATTCATTTTTATGATTTTTAAAAACCGTTTAATTACCTGAGACACGTACTCGAAAGGAATCGCTAAAAAACGGGCTATAACGAATAAGATACGCATTTACGGGTTTTCGATAACTAATCTATAAAAAAAGAAAGTTTATTAAAAACTGGTCTTATATTGCAACAGTAAAAAAAATCACTGTTCAATCAGAGGACTATGAATACAAAAATGTCATATTTTGATACGTCGTTTTTCTTAATACGTAAGCTATGAAAAGTAGAAACAGGCTTTTAAAACGACGGAATGTTACACACTACTGTATACTTGTGCATTATTTCCTGGAGATGAATATTGTTCGGTTCGTTTTTTTTTTTATAAAATTTTGCGAAACATTTTGGAAACATTTAAATAATATTTATACTTGTTTTAAACTTTATAAATATTATTTTACAAAGGCGATTGAACTAGTTATGCGATTATACGAGTTCAAATACATGATTATTATTTATCAAATTGAGATTCTTTAAACAGTTTTTTCACAAAACAAGTGTTGGTGATGTAGCTATATAGAATTTTATTATGTTATTAGTACTTCAGTACTTATACGAATCACGATATATAACTTAGGTTCTTTGGATAATTTCCGTGACACGTTTTCATTCATTCACTCGACTTATTCTTCACTTCACTTCTAAGGTGAGTTCATAGCCCCACCTTTTCTCTTTTAATGGTTTTCATAAACTGTTTTCGGGGTGAGAATACGTGCTCGTTTTACTAAGTAAACTTATTAATTTATATACGTAAGCGGTACATGACTATTTTTACTAAAGCTTGATTTGTTTACTACAAAATTTGAGATCGTTGAATACCTATATTTGAAACCGTGAACTTTAGACATGATTGTTTTTACTTTGGACACAAGTGTTTTCAATTGTATGCTATTCCAGATCATATAATTTCCTAAGTATCCTTTGCCAATGAAGTCCCCTTTTCTATCATGAACTGTTAAATACCAGTTGAGTAAACGCGAGTGTTGTGGATAGATCTATCGGGACTGACAATCCCCGCCTGGGATATGGTTTATAGATAGATAACCATGTGGCGCATTTTAACATTGAATATTACGTTTGGTTGTTGGCAAGCATCCTTTTTCTGCTCTTGGGGCTATATTCGATTACCTGATTTGAATTATATTACGTGTTAATGTTCCGGTGTTATGAGCTTAGTGCACCTAATTCTTGTTTCATTTGACTTGGTGATTTGTTTCCCAATTATTGTATTACACTTACTGATCTTAGGGGTCACAATTAAAAACTATTTGGTTACATTAACAATTCTTGACTTATTGAATCATTACTTTGGATTTCGAACTAATACTTTGTTGTTAATACTGTAACGCTACTTTTTTTTGTGAAATATTTCTTAAAATTATTTCAATACTGCTTTAATTAAATTTATGAAATCACAACATTTATTGTTGACGTTTTACATGATTTTCTCGGTTATTATTTTGCTAGCTGAGCATTTGGGAGCCATTCGTGTTGCGCGGAATTATCAAAATTTAAGAACTCGGTTTTTTCATGCGATAACCATTTTTCTTTATATATCAAAATTGAGTCCATGTTTGACCTCTTGTAACTTTTGAAAAAGGAAAATAAATGGAACTGTTGCAACTCTGATATATTTTTTAAATAAAAATTGTGACACTTTTTTTAAAACTTCCATTTTAAGGCCAGTTTTCTGTTAAATGTGCGTATGGACTATGATAGTAGCACCCCCATTGTTACCATTCAGCTGTGACCAGATTTTTGAGGAGTGTTTACATGATTGGTATCAGTGCACTGGGTTGTAGAGAACTATGTGTTTTCAAAACCTAGACTCTATACTGTTTTTCGAAAAATTAAGGGGGGATTTTTTTCCTTTTTTCACGTTGTCCGATATCCGCACGCGCATGCTTCCTGATTCCTTATATGCTCTCATATGCATCTCTACTTCTATTACATGGGTAACGAGTATTTAATACTTGCTTATGATTTCGCTATCTTACGTCTATTTTATGACGTCTTACTATTTACCTTATATCGGCCCGTTATATAAATATTGATCACTCTGATTTTCGTGTACTTTCTGATTTCATTTACTCCCTTATAAGCGTCAATACTTGGTATTATAATTATAGATAACTATGAATATTGCGCTAATTCCTTCTTGATCTCTTACTGATTAACTCTTTATCATCTACGCGACTTTATCTTTTTTATTCACTTTTGATGGATATCAAAAATTCGGCGAATATTTGGTAAACTTCTACTAGTTACTTTACATTCGACTCGATGTTGTAAACACTCTTCTTATGTTTTTGAATCGCACATGTTGTTTCGTAATCCATCGTTTTGAAGCCTTCCAGTTGATGGGAGTACGACAATTAACTTGTCACCTCATACGTATCACCTTGGAGCACCTACCTTTAGAACACGACTCTTTACGTTCATTTTGTTGATTGAATAATTCTTTACGTTCATTTTCTTTGACTACTTCTGCGTTTGTTCGGATATTCTTTATACTTGTTATGACCTATCGCTTTACAAACAATCTCGATGTCAACCTATAAACCATTTTGTTGTCACCCTATGAGCTACTTCACGTTTACTTTATTGACTATTTCATTTCGTTATAAAACTATTTGATACATTTCATACATCACACTATTTTGACGAAAATGAGCATTGCATCGTTGGCCCTCAAATATACATAGCCTAATCACCTATGTATATTTGGTGCATAGATTGATTACTTATGCATTCGAGAAAGACCATGTCATGCTGAGAGTAGTCACTTTAAAACTATCACCTCTTTCATCAACATAATTTTTTTCTGGCGGGCGAAATATCCGGCATATTTTAAAATTCTCGTACCTTCGTCAAGTGTCAGCGACTTGAGCCCTTTGAAGGACAAGGCTCTTACTTAACCGGAGGTAGATTGTTAACATTTAGTATTTTTCAGGTTATTTATAAATTCATTTATTTCACTATTATTTTTTTCTATTATTTCTTTTCTCGCTGAGGTTACTTTTATTGTTTTGAGGGGTTTAGTTAAATTGGAACATTTGAGTTTGGGTTTTTTACTTATTGGTTTGGGATATAGTATCCATTAGGATGGAATAGTTTGGCGGATTTTAATGGATTGTGATTGGGGGGGGGTATTTTGGTTTGTTGATTAGGGGGTGTGGGGTGGGGGGTGGGGAGGGCGGGGTTTACGGGGTCAAGCGAGGGAGATGGTAGGTGGCTTTTTTGTCGAGTGGGTTTGGATGTGTGTGTCTTCGGGTGTATTGGTATGTGTGGGTTGTGAAGGTTTAATAAATTTTATGGGTGTGTTAGATCAAGTGATATAATTATATTCAATGGGAGGTGTTTCTTATAGGTGTAATAATGGGATAATACTAGGGGGGAGGTTCGGGGTAATGTTTTGTTTAGTTTTTAACTTTAACTGTATTGGAGCGATGAATCTTGGTGGATAGGGTATAACTAGAGGGTTTGTTTTAATAGTATTAGTGTATGGGTTAGGTTGTGGGAGATATATGGAAATTGGATCGGCGTGTAAGGATGGGGGGTGAGTGGGTGGTTCACTTTGATGGTGTTACTTAGAGATGTAGTATAGTTCAATATAATTTGGACTTGGTCGAACGCTTCAAAAAGGTTTGGAACGCATCATAATGCCTACTGTGGGAAAGGTGTCATTAAAGAAGTTGGGGATGGGGTAGTGGACGAGGATGTGTGTTTGGCGTTTTCAGTTATTGGTTCTCCTTGTAAGGGTGGGTGGGCGAGGCTTGAGGGTTTATTATGTTTAGAGGATGGTAGAAAGAAAAGATGATCGTGAGATAGGGCGTTGAATACAAGTTTAACTTTTCGTGTATTATTTTGGTTTATTTTTTGGGTTACGGTATTATTGGTACTATATGGAACTGTATTTATATGACTATTGTGGGCAATGAGTTAGGGTGGTGTAAGGTGAGATGGGAGTTGAATAGGTAATGGGGGGGCGTTATGATTTTTATTGCGTGTTTGGGGTCTGTAGGGCACGGTTTGGTTTTTATTGAGTGGGGCGGATGATGGGGGGGGGTGATTGTGGGTCGGGGGTGGACGTTTGATATTGGTGCGGTGGGGCGGGGCGGTTGGGGGGGCTAACTGGATGCTAGAATGGCTATGTTGGTTAGTGAGTTTGAAAGATGAGGGGATGTTGGTGGTGGGGGTGGGGGTTTGTGCTGGGGGTAGTGTAGATTATTTTCTCATGAGTGTATAGGGGTTGATAGGGGTTTTGGAGAGATTTGTAGGGGGTGATGGGGGGGTGGGTAGGGGTATTGGGGTGAGTGGGGGTTGAGATGGGAGTGGCTGGGGTGGTGTTGGTGTCGGCGGGGTAATTGGGGTGGGGGTTGGTGGTTTTTGCGAGTTGGTGTTTTAGTAGGGTTGTTTTGTGATAAAGAGTTGGTGTGGGTGGTGTGTTATTTGTATGTGAGCGGGTTTGGACGGACATACGGTGGTGTGGAGGTATAGGGGTATTTAGGTGTGTAGTTGGGGATGATAGTTTGTGGGTTTGATGTGGTGGGGGTGTTGGGAGGGGGGTATTTTTTTAATTGATTTTTGTAGTGGGTGGTGGAGTGGTGTTGGGGTTTTGGTTTGTTTTATCTTTGGAGTGTGTTCAGTTTATCATATGGCTGTTTGTAGGGGGAGCTGTTTTGGTTCGATTTCCCAACCGATGGAGTTTGATATTTTTTATAAAATAGTCGTTTTGGTTCGATTTCCAAACAGTGGGTTTGATATTTTTATAAAATAGTACGTCTCATGACGATTCCAAAAAGGTAAGAAACTCGAAAAACCGATTTATAACGAAAAAGATACGACAAATATACGTTTTACGTTAATACCGGGTTTATAAAATAAATTTTATAAAAAGTTACTGTTCATCAGGGACATTTATTTTGGAAAACATCATTTATATGATAAAACTTTTAATTACGAGAACGTGCTCGAAAGAATCGCTAAAAACGGAGCTATAACGAATAAGATACGCCATTTACGGGTTTTACGATAACTAAATCTATAAAAATAAGTTTATAACTGGTATGAACAGTAAAAATCACTGTTCATCAGAGGACATGAAATACAAAAATGTCATATTTTGATACGTCGTCTTAATACGAAAGCATGGACATAAGAAACGTAAGAAACGGGCTTAAAACGAGAAAGTTACACACTACTTTATAACTTGTGCACTATTTTCTGAGATGAATAGTGTTGGTTCGTTTTTTTTATAAATTTTTTCGAAACATTTTAGAATCACTTAAATAATATTTATACTTGTTTTAAACTTTATAAATGTTATTTTACAAAGGCGGTTAAACTAGTTACGCGATTATACGAGTTCAAATACATGATTATTATTTATCAAATACTATTTAAACATTATTTCACAAACACAATTAGATGGTGATGTAACTATATAGAATTACATATGTTATTAGTACTTAGTACTTATACGATCGATATCTACTTAGGTTGCTTTCGGATATTTCCGTGACGCGTTTTCATTCATTCACTCGACTTATTCTTCACTTCACTTCTAAGGTGAGTTCATAGCCCCACCTTTTCTCTTTTAAATGGTTTTCATGAACTGTTTTCGGGGTGAGAATACATGCTCGTTTTACCAAGTAAACTTATTGATTTCTATACATAAGCGTTACATGACTATTTTTACTAAAGCATGATTTGTTACTACATGATTTGAGATCGTTGAATACCTATATTTGAAACCGTGGATTTTAGACATGATTGTGTTACTACGGATACAAGTGTTTTAAAACTGTATGATATTTCGTGATCATATTATTGCCTAAGTACCCTTGCCACTAAGTCTCCTTTTATCATGAACCGTGAGTTGCTATATTATTAGCGCGAGTGTTGTTGGATTAGATCGATCGGACTGACAATCCCTACCTTCTTTGGGGTCACAAAGTTGACTCATGGTGGCATTTAACATTTGAATTAATACGTGGTTGTTTGGCATCATCCTTTTTACTACATGGGGATTATATTACGTTTACGTCATTACATGTTAAGGTTCGGTGTCAGAGCATAGTGTAATATTACAAAATGTTGGAATGATGAATGTGCTTCTTTGTCTTCCCTTACCATTTTTGGGATATGGAATACGTACTTGTTGCTTATTATTTGTTTTGAACTTCGAATCGTATTTGTCCACCATTTACTAAGTCTTGTGATCCACTTTTAAATACTTCTTGATTACTGAATTACTACTTGGATTTCGGATGGATTTCGGAAATAACACTTTTAAATGTTGTAACGCTACTTTTCTTCTGAAATATTTCTTAAATTATTTCAACACTGCTTTTACTTAAACCTATGAATTCACCAACATTATTGTTGACGTTTTAGCATGTATTTTCAGGTTACTATTTTGCTAGTGGAGCATTGGGAGCATTCGAGTCGCGCGGATATATATATTTTTGAAGGCTTAATAACTTGAGTACCATTTGACAAACGTTTTAAACAAAATGTTTTCTATTGCATTATAATTGGGACCCTTTGTAAACTCGGATTTTAATATATCGAATGTGAAATTTATATTAAACGTCTCTTTTGAGGTCGTTTTCTGTGACTTGTCCCTTGTGCCTTGAAGTCGCACCCCGATGTTACTATTCCGCTGCCGTCCGATTTTGGGGGTGTGACATCACTTCACCATGGTAACCAAAAAAATAAGATAAGAGAAAAAAGGAAGAAAAGTAGAGAGAAGTTAGAGAGAGAAAGTAGAAAAGAAAGAGAATGGTTGAATTGCATAAGTGTGAAAATACAAAGTGAACCAACACCCTCTCCACACTTGGAGAGGGGTATTTATACTTCTAATGAGGCTGGCCTATTTGAGGCTTAATGGGCCGTGAGTTTGACTTGGGTCAGGCTCAGGATAACTCTAGGGTTTAGCCCGATACACATGTACAATTAGCTTACAATAATGAGCCCAATTCCCGTTTCTAGCCTATTACAACATATATTTAATAAAGACCGAAGCTTCCTCGTTGAGTGACCGAGCTTCCTTGTTCGACTCAATATTTTGAGGCTAACAATCTCCCCCGAAGCGAGGTCTTGAACCTTGAAACGAGCTGCCTTGTTTGAATCGATATTTTGAGGCTAACAATCTCCCCCAAAGCTTGGTTTCTGATAGATTCTGAGCTTCCATGTTCACAGTCATAACATGGCCTTGGATTTCTTGAGATTGCTTTGATATTGAGTTCTTGAGTCTTGTTCTTGGTCTTTATCTTTGTTGTAGGCTTGTTCCTTCATGCTGTGTGATCTTTAATCTTGAGCCTTTGTCATTGTCTTTCGACTTCGTATTTGATTTTGAGATCTGTAAATCTTTTCCTTGTTTGTCTTGATCGTCTTTGCCACTTTGCGATCTTGTGTCTTGACCAACATGCTCATACTTTGCATCTTCTTGAAGGCTATCTAATAATCTCCCCTGAAGCTTGGTTTATAAGGAGTTATCTTCTATGAGCTACTTCACGTTTACTTTATTGACTATTTCATTTCGTTATAAAACTATTTGATACATTTCTCACATCACACTGTTTTGACGAAAATGAGCATTGCATCGTTGGCCCTCAAATATACATAGCCTAATCACCTATGTATATTTGGTGCACTATTTATTTCTATTCTCGCACGCGTTTACTTTTAATTTTAATAGTTAAAGTTAAATCGCGTAAGTTAAAAATCAACATTTAACGTAAACGGACACCAAACGAATTAAAGTTTTCGTCAAACAAGCAATATATTATTTTTACGAAAGTAATAATCAACTTTTTATATTTTATTTTTATTGGTTACGTAAAACGTTTACGTTTCGCGATAAATTACATTTAGGTATATCCGGAACCACCAAAATTTATATACGCTTCAACAAACACCCATTTTTATAAAACTTTACCCACCTTTACCACTTGGGCCGAATTTTACATAAAAGAAATAAACCAAACCATACAATTCTCAAGTATACACTTTACACATTCTAAATAAAACTACACTTACATTTAACTTATATTTTCACAATGCAAGTATACTTCCATTTCTTCTCTTTTTATTACAAGATATATTACTAGATATTTAGCTAGCACACTCCACATTTTCATGGGATCATCTCCACATTAGGAGACAAAGACCAAAGACTTCCCTAAAACCCTCTAAGTGTCATTTGACTAGTCTCCTCACTATATAATGCCTAAAACTAACAATGAACACATACATGTAGTATTTCTCTAAGTGAAACAACACAAACTCTCTCATATACTCCCTCCTAGCTCACGTCCAAACCAAAACCATACACAAATCCATACAAAATTTTACTTACAACAATTACACACATTCCTACAACATATCTAAGATGTCCTTAGGTGTTTAGAAGGATTGGTTAAGCCATTACAAGTGTTAAAGCAAGAAAAAGGAAAGTTAAGGCTTTCTTAAGAAAACAAGGGTTTTCATCATTTGTTTTCAAGTTAGGATTTAAATCACAAGGGTGTGATTTGTTTACCATTCATCACTCATTCACATAAGGTTATCTAAAGCCCTCATCTTTTCATAATTATGATTTTTATGTGTATATTAGTTTTATATAGCAAAATCACCATTAGGACACTTTTAATCATGGAAAATGAGCTTATACTTGTGATCATGGTTTTATGGACTTTTACACATGTTATATAGTTGTAAATATCATGTTATAATGGGATTATAAGTATTGTACCAAGTTGATTTAAGTATAAAAAGTATAAGTATAAACTAGTAAATAAAAGTTCACTTAAGAAAGTTGTGATTTAAAAGCATTGTTAAGGACTTATTATATTGGACACTTGGACAAACTATGGACTAATGGACATACTAATATGTAAGACATATGGTATAATGGCTTGTGGAAGACTAGTGATTATTTATTAAGTTGAAAAGTAAATAAAAACAAAGTTATATAAATAAACACATATTCATTAATAAGGGACTGTTTTGGTTCGATTTCCAAACAGTGGGTTTGATATTTTTATAAAATAGTACGTCTCATGACGATTCCAAAAAGGTAAGAAACTCGAAAAACCGATTTATAACGAAAAAGATACGACAAATATACGTTTTACGTTAATACCGGGTTTATAAAATAAATTTTATAAAAAGTTACTGTTCATCAGGGACATTTATTTTGGAAAACATCATTTATATGATAAAACTTTTAATTACGAGAACGTGCTCGAAAGAATCGCTAAAAACGGAGCTATAACGAATAAGATACGCCATTTACGGGTTTTACGATAACTAAATCTATAAAAATAAGTTTATAACTGGTATGAACAGTAAAAATCACTGTTCATCAGAGGACATGAAATACAAAAATGTCATATTTTGATACGTCGTCTTAATACGAAAGCATGGACATAAGAAACGTAAGAAACGGGCTTAAAACGAGAAAGTTACACACTACTTTATAACTTGTGCACTATTTCCTGAGATGAATAGTGTTGGTTCGTTTTTTTTATAAATTTTTGCGAAACATTTTGGAATCACTTAAATAATATTTATACTTGTTTTAAACTTTATAAATGTTATTTTACAAAGGCGATTAAACTAGTTACGCGATTATACGAGTTCAAATACATGATTATTATTTATCAAATGCGATTTAAACATTATTTCACAAACACAATTAGATGGTGATGTAGCTATATAGAATTATATATGTTATTAGTACTTAGTACTTATACGACCGATATCTACTTAGGTTGCTTTCGGATATTTCCGTGACGCGTTTTCATTCATTCACTCGACTTATTCTTCACTTCACTTCTAAGGTGAGTTCATAGCCCCACCTTTTCTCTTTTAATGGTTTTCATAAACTGTTTTCGGGGTGAGAATACATGCTCGTTTTATTATTGATTTCTACTACATAAGCGTTATGTGACTATTTTTACCAAAGCTTGATTTGTTTACTACATGATTTGAGATCGTTGAATACCTATATTTGAAACCGTGAATTTTGAACAACATGATTGTTTTACCTTGGACACAAGTGTTTTCTAAAATTGTATGCTATCCAGATTACTGCCTGAATATTATTGCCTAAGTAGTCACTATATTGCCACTATCTAAGTCCCTACTATCATGAACCGTTAAATTACCTCGTAGGGGTAAGCGCTAGTGTTGTGGATAGATCTATCGGGACTAACAATCCCCGCCTAGAATTTTTGGTCACAAGTTGATCATGGTGCATTTAACATTGAGAAAGAACGTATAGGCATGTTTTGGCAAGCACCCTATATTGTTTTAGGGCATTATATTTTATCAACAGTTGGGAAGAAGCTTCCCTAATTTGTTTGAGCACCTTGATGTTATTGAGGTTTTAGGTCTTTAATTTCAATGAGTCATCGGTGATGAATGCCTTTTGAAGACACGTATAACTCACCCTTTTGTTAATTATTAAAGCTACTGTTCATTAGCTTTATAATATTATTCTTTTTAATATAAAAAATTGGAATGTGAGATGGGGACAACACAACATTTATATAAGACTATTAATGTTGGTTGAAAGTTATATATCATCATTTTATGAAGTGGGTAATTAACCTTTTCTTCATGGAAAACAATGGGTGGTTTATATTAATGATTTTACAGATGTTAATGTTAGGTTGAAATTTCATACATATTTTGCATTTTTGAGTTGAGATCAATATCGTATCAAAATTGTTTAAAATACTAAATTATTCAATTTTAACCACTCATTTTTGTCAAAATAAAAAAATGTACTTTTTACCTTTTTAAAACAATAGTGTATTTTGCAAGCGGTAAATCGTTAAGCGACAAAAAATACACCATCACGACGAGTATTTTTGTATTTTTCAGTAGACGGGCACTTCGATATACTTTCGACGCATTTTTTTTCGAGTTTTTTTAGTATTAATATTTGCATCTGGAAAAATCACATGTAATTTATATGTTTGAAATCACAAATCACGTGTGATTTCACAAATCAATGTGATTTCATAAAATCACATGTGATTTTAAAATAATAAATCACATGTTATTTTTTCAAACGCAACTGAAAAAAATTCGAAAAAATGGTCAAAACTTCTCTCACAAACATAACAGTGAGGCCTACTCGGGAACACGGTTTTTTTTTTATTATGAAAGAATTTTACCAGTCATGTTCATATGAGGTTTAGAGGATCTTAATTCATCAACATACGTTTATAGTGAAAGAAAAAATAAGGGATTTTCATACAAAATCCACTAGAAAACGATATATTCATGTGTGTTAGATTTCATAGCTAGTTGCAAGTCAAAGAAACAGATATGCCCATGGGCCATGTATATATCGACTGCGATACTTGTTATGTAAGAATAAACACATCACATATATATTTGTGGTCGACGCGAAAGAAGCTAAAGAACATGAATATTACAAAAAGAAAAAATAATAAACTATTAGTTGACTGCGCAAATGTTATATCAAATACTTTACATAAATGTTAGTATATTATTACCAGGTCATCACTGAATTTCTAAAATTTTTGAAGGCCATGAGCGAAATTACTTTATGAGACATTTCGAGAATAAAAATTATATATAAAATGTCATTGTTTATAAGATATAATGCAAATTAGTTATCTAAATGTTTAACATATTGTTAAAAGGACAAATTTTGATGCCCTTAAAATTTTTGAGGCCCTGTGCGGTCGCTCATCCCGCACACCCTGACCCTGATAGTTGATTACGCAAGAAAGGTAATGCGATATGTGAATGGATACTTTAGAGTTGTTGAGATATTTCTGCTATTGTTAGGCGTCAGCACAACCTTTATCATTTATATTATCATAGAAAAGATTAGGCTAAATACTTACATATATGTTACATCATCAATTATCTCATTTGTGTATCAATTAAGATTTGAAATCACTTACTCATACCGTTAATTTACCGTGATAATGGGAGACTAATATTTGAAAATCACTTATTCATACCGTTAAGTCAGCTTAATATCGAGGGACTAATATCAAATAGCTGAAGATGACAACTTGAGAGTAGGCACTTCAATTACCAAACACATCCAACAAATTGATACTTAGCAAACTGATTAACAATCAATGTTAAACAATTTACAGATCAATGGCAATGAAAACACTTAGAACTCATAATCAAAGAAACATAGCTCAAAATGATTCATTAATGGTGGAACTCAACCAAACGGTTACAACAGAATTTGGAGAGAGAAAATGTGTTTTCACACGGTTACAATTTTTACATGAATGTAAGAAATGAACTAGAAAAGGTATTTATAGGCTAAGGAGGAGGATTCTGAAGTAGAAGTCTTTGGCGTGAACTGCACTGTTTAAATCTGTTTACCAGTTGATGAGAATAACACGTGCACCTCACGTATCTGGTTTATAACCACACACGTGCACCTCACGCACACCAACAATATAACAGATTTCTAACAGTATTATTAATACACTAGCAGTATTAACAATATGCTAGCAGTAATAACTTCTGCTAGCAGTACTAACTTCTTAAGCCTGGCAGTATTAACTTCTAACTTAGCTCGTATCAACTCCATCCTCCTTAAACTTTCCTTGTCCTCAATGAACGGCTTCATTCTCAGCATCAAACCCTGGGAACCTTGTAATTAAGTCACCATAGATCTCCCAAGTGGCTTCCTCAACTGGTTTATTGGTCCACTGAATAACTACAAACATAACTGGCTTATTGTTGACCTTCCCTAACCTTCTTTCCAGTATTGCCATGGGCTTATTCTCTAATAGGCCATCTTCTCTGAGCTGTGGTAATACTCCCACACTGTGGTCTTTGCCATGGCACTTCTTAAGTTGTGAAATGTGGAAGACTGAATGTATTTGGCTTGAACTTGGCAACTCCAATCTGTAAGCTACTTCTCCAATTCTTTCTGCAACTTTGAAAGGACCATAGTACTTTGAGGAGAGTTTGTGTTGCTGGCCTTGCCTTATAAACACTTGCCTGTGAGGCTGAAGCTTCAAATAGACCCAATCATTAACTTCCAATTGTCTATCTGTCCTGTGCTTATTGGCTTGGTTCCTCATTCTATCATGAGACCTTTTGAGATGGAACGTAAGCATCTTGATAGCTTCATCTCTTGCTTGCAATGTTCTATCCACTTCCTCAACCCTACTATCTCCAGGTATGTAAGGTACATGAATAGGA
>BQNB010089154.1:0-27477 GCA_026074375.1 Tanacetum coccineum
TCCTTGTTGGTTAAATAAATCATCGATTCTCAGAAGTGGGTATCGATTCTTCATAATAAGTTTGTTTAGTTCACGGTAATCGATACACATCCGAAAAGATCCATCTTTCTTTTTGACAAACAAGATTGGTGCTCCCCATGAAGAGGAACTTGTTCTTATAAAACCCTTGTCAAAAAGTTCCTTTAGTTGTTCAGCTAACTCTTTCATCTCTGCAGGTGCAAGACGATATGGTGCACGTGCAACAGGTGCAGCTCTGGGTACCAACTCGATGTGAAATTCTACTTGGCGTGTCGGGGGTAATCCTGGCAAATCTTCAGGAAATACTTCCAGAAAGTCTCTGACAATAGGCACATCTTCAATTGGCCTCTTTGGGGTTTTGGATTTCTCTTCCTTCATCATTTGAATCAAGAACACTTGAAATCCTTGGTCGATGTACTTCTGCGTCCTGATGCTCGAGATGACTTCTAATCTCGATTCGCTTTTAATTCCGCTCCTTTCGCCTTGTATGATCAGCATATCATTTCTGTACGGAACACGAATGTACTTCTCATAACACACAACTTCTGCGCGATGTTCGGCCATCCAATCCATTCCGACGATGACGTCAAAACTTCCTAGTTCTATAGGGAGTAAGTCGATTTCGAACAGGTGATTTTGCAAGTTAAGAGTACACCCTCTTAAAATAGTATTTGTGGTTAGTGACTTTCCGTCGGCTAGCTCCACATTATAATTAGTATCTAGGGTTGTAGGAGGGATGTCTATATATTTACTGAAAGCATAAGACACAAAACTTCTATCCGTACCAGTGTCAAATAGTACTGAAGCATAGACATTATTGATCAGGAACGTACCATTCACCACGTTGTTATCTTTCACTGCTGCTTCAGCACATAGGCTGTATACTCTGCCAGGTGCCCTGCGTCCTCCTTGAGTACTGGTTGATGCTTGGTTATTCCCCTTAGGGTTCCCTTGATTCTGTCTTTGATTGTTCTGAGGGTTTTGCGGGTTGCCTCGAATTTGATTCCCACCGCCTTGATTCCCATTGTTTGGACATTTGTTTTTGTAGTGCCCTTTTTCACCACATCCAAAACAGGTAACATCGCTTCCCTGTCCTCCTTGGCTTCCTGGTCCTCTTTGGTTTGTGGGACGAGGTGGAGCTCGGCAGTCTTTGGCCTTATGTCCTGCCTTTCCACAGTTGTAGCAAGCAGGAGGGCATGCATCAGTGTGGTGTCGTCCACATTTTCCGCAGTGAGGTAACTTGCCAGCATAAGAACCTTGTCCGGCTGTAAATACCCTTGCTGTCTCTGGGCGTTTGTTCGGGTTGAGGTTGCTAGTGTTGTTGGTGTTGTTGGGGTTGTGGTTGTAGTGGTTTCCATTCCATTTCCGTTTGTCGCCCGAGTTTTCTCCTAACTCTTGGACTACTTGGTACATCAAACCTTGAGCCATGTCAATTGCTTCATGCAAGTCTACTGGTTTGGATGATGTTACGTTACCCTTGATGCTCAAAGGTAGACCTTCGATGTAACGTTCCAAAAACCGGTCGGCGTTGGGTACCATCTCAGGGCATAAGAGGATGAGTACTTGGAAACGTTGATTGTAGGCAGTAAGGTTTTACCCTTTACTTTTAAGTTCTACAATTCATTTTCCATTTGCTTGGTTTCATTCCTGGGGCAATACTTCTGAATGAACATAGCCTTGAAATTGCTCCAAGGTGTGGCATGAGCGGTATCGAGGGTAACTGTTGGAAACACGAAAAGTGTCGGTCACTTCCAAAGTTGTAACAAGTCTTAGCTCATAGTTAGTATAAGGATTAGATTAGTAATCTAGTCCGGCCCAAGGCCCATGGGTGGCCCAACTCCAGCCCATGGCCGGC
Source organism: Tanacetum coccineum (assembly GCA_026074375.1). Taxonomy (NCBI): domain Eukaryota; kingdom Viridiplantae; phylum Streptophyta; class Magnoliopsida; order Asterales; family Asteraceae; genus Tanacetum; species Tanacetum coccineum. The sequence continues at coordinate 1,874 of BQNB010089154.1, forward strand.
CAAATGTAGTATAAATACACCATCTCCTAGTCTTGGAGAGGGTTGGTTGTTCCATTTGTTTTCCATTCATTTCATTAATACATCATCCATATTCCATCCAAGTTTCTCTAACAATCCAACCCACATCTCACTTATTGTTCTTGGTTGATCTTAAGATTACTAGTATTCTACAATTGGTATCAAGAGCCATGGAGTGGTGTGTTTAGATTTTTGTGTTTGATTTGTGTTCAAAACCTTTACAAAGAGCAAATTAGTGATAAAAAAAATTTTGGCTTAAAAACCTTAAAGTTTTCATTTTTATTGTTCCTATAGGGTTAGTAATACTAGTTGTACAAGAATTTTTGCTAAAAATCATTAAAAATCGTGTCTTTTTGAGTTTTGAAAATTTGGGTTTCGTAATAGTTAGAATCGAACTAGTGGACCGAACAAGGGAATCGAACTAGTCAATCGAACAAGATACTCGAACTAGTGAATCGAACGAGAGGACCGAACGAGCTATTGCATAGGTTGAACCGAACGAGCTTCTTCAGTCTCAATCGAACGAGTAGCTTCTAGTTTGTATCGAACGAGTGACTTCTAGTTTGTATCGAACGAGCTCTCTCTAGTTAAGATCGAACGAGTGTTTTTCACTAGTTAGAACCGAACGAAAGGACCGAACTAGGGGATCGAACTAGGGGATCGAACTAGCTTCACATCCCACAGTGTCATGAAGGCTTCTAACTCCTCTAAACAGGCATTTGGGTAACGGTCCATGTCCTCGAGAATGGTATGCAACTGTCCTCTAAGGCGCGTTGTGCATACAGTTAAGGCTGTCTCAGGTACAGGCACCGAATTTTGACTAGTTTCTGTTAGAGCTTTCTCTCTCTGGGTGGGGTCCGTTTCAGCAATCATCCGCTGGTAAGCAGCTATCGTGAATGGGGATGAAGGTGAGGGTGGTGGAGTAACATGATCAAGTTGATAATCATCAAGATTGACAGCAGAAATTCTGGCACGTTCAGCAAGATTTGGCTCAATAGGTGGAATAGATATACGAGCGGTACGTCTGATAGTTGGGGGAAATGGTGATACAGATGGCAAAATAAGTAATCCTTGAGTAGGACGCCTCCTGTGATACACCTGAGGGAGCGTGTCAGGGAGTCTGGGAGATACCATCGTAGTGTTATCGGTGTGTCTCAATTCATCCGAGTTCGACATGTCGCTGAGACAAAATATGAAATAAGAATATAGATATATTTCAAAATACGCATAGTTAAGCCTGTTTAATACACATGTAACCACATAATAAATTATGTTAACTCAATATATGTCTATTTTCTCATGTATCCCAGTTTTATATATATGTACTCCTTTGATTGTTGATTCCTATGTACCCCATATTGAGAAACCAGCAATGACAGACAATAGAACGATAATCAACATGTTTAAGCAGATAAGGAGTTATAGTCTAGTGCTACCTAATGCAACCTAGTTCTTTATAGCTCAGGGCTCTGATACCAATCTGTTACACCCCCAAAATATCAGAGTATAATGGCAACCGAGGGAGCGTGACTTCATGATTATCATGCTTCAAAGCAATACAGAACGACCTCTATATGAGACGTTTAATAAAATCGATCACTTGAATTAGGAAATGATAAATCGTTTGAACATTCAGCGGAAGCATAAAAGTAGACAATACAACATAGTTTTCTAAAAGCTACAAGTGATCTTCGGATAAACGTAAAATGTATCTGGCTGAGCAATGCATGAGACTTCAAATATCATCTTCCATTCTTAATCTAAAAGAAAACATTGCTAAAGTGACAACAAAAGTTGGTGAGTTCATAGGTTTGTTCAAGCAGAAAATGAAGTTGTTTGTGAATCCACAAAATTTCATCCCCATATGCCAATATAACATATACAAATCATATAAATTGCATTTCTATTGTCTAACTCATGACAACCGAAGCGTTAACAATATACTCAACCATAAGTGAATGCCCTGCAGGTGGTCTAACCCGGGAACCGTAATCTGACTCAAATGAAACGTGTTTTCTTGACTAATTGTAGTCCAAGACAAACAGGGATATCATCCCGATAGATCTATCCATAAACATTCGTGTGCTCAGCAAAGATATGACGGTTTCAAGATAAGTCGGTCAAATAGCACTTGGGTTAAATCGTACTTAGACCAATCAGTAAAGAGTAATTGTACTTGTATGACACGTTTAAAATAAGGCAAGTTCTCACCCCAAAAATTATGTAAAACAAATAAAGTAGGGGGCTATGAAACTCACCTTGGTGTTAATCTCTGAGATTGATAATGGATTAAGGCACGTCAATTAGCGACCCAATCAAACACCTAAGTGATTATAACAATTACTGAGTTTACATTCTAAAATTTAATGCATGCAATGAATTATGCAAATGGTCAAAAGGCATGGTCGTTATGTGGTAACGTTTTATGTTTTTCCAAAGTGTCGATTATACCGTGGCTCGTGTGACGACCTTACAATAGAATCTGTTAACATTATTATGTGACGCACTTGTATTTACGTGTTCGTGTGATTTTTACTTTTAACATAAATGTAATCATAGTTGTATTCAATTAAATTATCAATATCTTCTCGTCTGTATGTGTATATATATATCGCCGTCGAAATATTTTGCTATACTTTATGTACTTATATTTAACATTATTTCGTTTCATGCTCTATTCATATTTTACACTCAATTAAGTTTTTGGGAATATTTTTAGTGTCAACTAAAATTTATGAGCCGAGACAAACTTGTTTAAAAATTTGGTTCTATTGCTAATAATTCTTAAACCATCAAAATCTCTTTTCTAACTTATTTTCGTTAACTTAAATATACTTATTAAAATAAATGTACTCGTTATTAAGTTGTCAACCCCTTTGGGGCTCGAACCGAGAGTTTAATGATTATGAAAGTAATATATATATCTATGACGATACTTATAATTGAGCATGGTGTGAACCCTTTCCAAGTCAACTTGCCTAAATAATACTCTTTTGCATATCTTACCAACTCTTCACATGTAACATATATATATATATATACCTGCTACACATGTCCATCCACTTTTCTTTTCTCCTTTTTGCCATAAGCCTGACGCACTACAGTGAGCCTTGTTGCTCACTGTTTTTGGTTTCATTCCATCAGTAGCACACGTATGCATGTATATATACATTTAGACTACTTATCTTGGCTTTCTATATGGTCATCATATGTACATATTATGGTTTAATATATATAGTATCAAGTGTTCTTTCTGTTTTTCTGCTCACGACAACAATGAGCTTTTATGCTCACTGTTTTGAGTTTTGTTTCTTTCGTTGTTAATCAATATGTATATATATTAGCTTTCTCCCCATCTTGCATGTTTTACATTTTTGTAGCTAGCATGAGAGGACTCATATCCAGGTACTAGGATGCTCGGCAAGTGGAGTAAGATCAACAGCAGCTGCTGCGTTTTCTTTTCTTTTTCTTTGTTTTCTGTCGCACACAACAGGTGGTCTGACAACCATTTTCGTGGTGTCATTTGCTTCTACTTACCCATATTATCACATGTGTATATGGGTATATGGAGTATACAGGTTACACCCTTTTCTTGTTTCCCTTTAGTTACTCATCACACGCACAACAGTGAGTTTATACTCACTGTTTTCCTTTCCCTGGTTAAGCAAACAGACGCAACCACATGGAGGTATTTGGTTTTCTTTGTATGGATTTAAGCGTGCGTGTGCCTTAGGGGGTTAACACCTTGAGGACTATATTTCGAGATGCTAGCTACCTCTCGTCTCAAGCAGAAACACAGTCACAACGGTAGATCTTTAACTCGTCCTATGCTTGCTAACATGTGACACAGGTAAAAGGGTTTTGGGTTCGAAATGACACGCACCGCGTGCACGTTCTTACAACGCCAATGAAGCACCCACAGTGAGTAAAACTTGGTTGTGGTTTACCTTAGGTCTCGTGGGTACGCCCCGCTGCACATCGCAGATACCATATGGGGGTTTTCCCCACTATTTCATGTGAAACCCTAATGGTTTGCTAACCCTTAACGAGTTAAAATAGTAAGTTTCATGTGCGTTTGGTCTCTTTATTGCTAGTACATTACGGCATGTTAGTTACATGTTTTGTTATAAATTCCTATTTCATGCGTGATGCGATGAGTTTAGCATGCGTGCGCAAGCATAAGGCATGCGTTCATCATATGTCATATATAGTCTTAGCATGGTCGAGGTCTTTGGTCGGTTTACCCTGATTAGTGTGGCTTTTATAAGGTATATTTCAGGTGGTTATTTCATGCGTAATACTTTGTTTACAATTTTATTACATGTTAGCATTCCACGCATGTCATAATTTAAAGTGTTCGCATGTGTATGTACTTGTCAGGCACATTTTGTTATAAGTCGTGTGAATATCATGTGTGGTCGAGGTTCATGCGAATGAGACTATACAGGTATGCGACCTAGCATGAAAATCGTTAAGCAAGGAATAGAAAGGAGCTTACAAAGGTCCAAGCGAGAAAGATGATGGTGATGAAAGAATTCGAACCTCTCTTGCTTCACCCCTTTATAACCCGACGTTCAACTAGCTTGTGCCCTTAACAAAGCTTGAATCCGACTCGTATGATTTTACTTATTGTTTTCAAATTTTAGTTGTGAGTTATTTGTCCATGCATGGTTCCCCTTTTTATACTCGAAGTGTTTGATAGGTTACTGATATGTTACATGTGAAGGGTCCTATATTACTATTGAATCATAGTAAATTTTCTTATACTGTTAGTCATGATGTATCTTCCCTAATACTGTTATAGAATCTCACTATTCTCTCATTTGAAATTGTATCCGGTTGATAGTATACGTAGCATGTGATTGTTGAAACTTTTCAATTGATAAAAGTAATAGGGTAATATGTGTACGAACTAGTGATGATGATGTTGGGCTATTTATTTGGAATTTCCTTCCATTATTGATAAGATTTGTACATTTGAGTTTTTCTTTTTAGGAACGAACGTCAAGTCGTATTTACCTAGTAAAGTATAAATATTTGTTCCTTTTCATATTTTGTTCATTGAAGTGTGAATGAGTTCATAAATAATGTAGTCGTGCGACGTTGTTTCGCGCGGCGTAAAATAAAATATGATTTTTATTGTTATGCGATTTCTAAAGTACCCCTTTTTGATCCGTAAATAAAATGACGATTTATGCACGTTATTTTAAACTCTTGACTAGCACAAAATATTGTATGCCACTTGAAGGATAACTTTTATTAGAAAAATAACGACAATTAGCAAATGCTTGCGATACATACTTTGCATAACGGGATAAAAGTTCTACATTTTTCTGAGGTGTCACAGAATTTGAGAATGTGTCCCCTTTGCTTGCAATGAAAACACTTATATCTCCTAAATATGTTCTGTGCATTGTTGATGGATTGTGGTTGGTTTATGGTGTTGTTATACTGCATTATCTCCTCCATTTTCTTCTTTAGCATCTCCTTGCAGTCCTTTGATATTTGTTTTATGCAGGAGCCTAACTTTGCTTCTTTCTCTCTTCTTAGTTCTCTCTGGATGAAGTCAAGTTGTTGTCTCCTTCTCAAGTGTCTCCCAGATTTGCTCTGATACCAACTGTTGTGAAAGCCATAGGTACTTGTATTAGGCCTTGACCACTTGTTGTTTGAGAAGGGATTCGGATTAGACATGTTAGGGTAGACGGAAAAGGGTGTTTGGGATATTCTGCGTGGTGCAATATGCAAATGGGTAAAAATAGGAAATAGACAGAATTATGCTAGAAACTTTATATATCTTTAAATAAATAAACTGTTAACAATTACAAGGTATATATACAATGTGAAAAGGTATGATGAAGAGTTGTGATGGTTCATTAGAACCAACAGATATACCCTTTCATTCATAACTGTAATATAACTAACTTAACTATAAATAACTGTCTTATGGGTCTGATTTGGACATGTGACCCATTCTAGAATTCGTGCAGACCATTTAAATACATACACATTAGGCCTGCATAACTTATAACATATTCTAAGTTTAATATATAGACTAATATTTACACAGCAGAAGGTTTTATGGTCTTAATCTTCCAACAAGTCCACTAATAGCGTCTCCATTTGTCGACCTCCCTATGAGTTGCTTTGATCAGCTTTTGGTGTTCATGACAACCTCGTCTATCAGATAACCAATCTCATCACTGGTATCAACAAGTCAACGTTTGGAAAGATCAGAAACATGGAAAGCATATATTGGAAATTAAGAGTTGACTGATCAATAGCAGGAAATGAGGGCGCAAAATATACACTTGGTCATTATTTGTGCTATAATCGGTGTGGGTTATAGTAAACTATTATCTGCGCAAAATATACAGTTGGTGTTTCGTTTTGTTATACCTATCAAGGATGAAGACAACTGACAAGAACAACCAACTACATAGAAAGCAAAGGTCTGGTAAGTGTTGAAACTTTGAAACTATTAGGCGACTGCCACTGTAATTCATAGCTTTTCAAGACTAGGCTGACTTCACATGGGATGATACTAAGCAAACAATAATTTAGTTTACAAGTAAAAATATCTAGGATCATAATTGTTATCAGATAAAGTATGTGACTTCTTAAATGTACGTAAGGAGCAGACAATGCCATGATGACAGAAGATCAGACACTATACTTCACGTTAACCAAATAGAAAGAATAGTCATATAGAACTTTCAGATAAACAGGAAATTAAGACGAAAACGGGAGCCCTCTACTAACCCCTTATAGTTGGAAACTAGTCACCACAACTCAATCATTTTCAAGCAGGTTTCTATTTGTGGTATTAACATCCTACATAACTAACAGATCTAATTTTCATTTATAAATGTACTCACTAGCGTCAACTGCTTCAAATAAAGGTGAAGATGGGATATTTAGCAAGGACTTAGGGGTGGTATTGAAGAGTTCAGAACCAAAAATTCAAATAGGTGATAAGAAACATAGCAGACCAAAGCAGTAACAGCTCAAATTCAGCTAACAGCAGCAAAGATAGTAGAGAAAGTTCAGGAAAATATGTTAACATTACTGTATCTTTTAGCACAAACACACACACGCCACTTACTGTGTAGGAAGGCTTCCAGGTCTACTGAATAACTTGCCAACATTGGAATGTTTCCGATTCTCGTCATAAGCAATGCCCCTCCCTGCACCATACCCAAATCCTGTTGGAGTTCAAGATCATAAGCCTTCCATAGTTAGCCTTTTATAAGATAGTATAATTTGTATTATTAGATTATGTTTATGCAGACTTTAGGATATGTTAATAAAGTGTCTGCAGTAGTTTTTAATGGGTCACTTGTATAGGAAATTCGGCCCATATATGACAGTTAATTTAGTTATAACAGTTATTAGGTATTACAGTTACATTACAGATATTCTATGAAGGGTTGTGACTATTCCTGAACCGACACAATGGTTCTTGGTACCCTTTCATATCTTATAAATAGATGGAATTCTGTAACTTGTAAATCATTCAAAAGTATTAATAAAAGTCTGGTTGTTTTAGCACTATTTCCTGTTGTTGTTATTGTCATTGTTTCTACTGCATCATACACAAGTTCTGTGCATAATGTCTGGTTCTATTCCCTACTCAAATAGAGGGCCAAGGATTCACAGAAGTCCCCTTGGCCTGCATAATAAATGGCATCAGAGCAAAACCTGGGGTAATCTGAGAAGGGAACAACAATTGGAATTTATTCAGAGGAAGTTGAAAAGAGAGAACCAAGAACAGATTGGTTCTTGTATGAGGAAGATTTCAGAAGAATGCAAGAGTATGTTGAAAAACAAGATGAAGGAAGTCATACAACACAACACCAATCTGAATCAACCAACAAGCAATGAGAGATTCAAGAACTATAAGTGTTTTCAATGTAAACAACTTGGGCATATTGTTAAAACATGTCCCATGGATTACAAAGTTGAAAACACAGATGCAAAGAAGGAAACAAAAAGGAGAATGGAAGGAATTATTGCCACTAAGCCAACTGTTTTGATCACATATCCAGAGACAATTCACTTTTCCACCACTTGTATGATAAGGGACACAGACCTTACAGGATGGGATGAGATATGGTATGTTAGTGATCAAATAGATAGACATGTTTGTTACAAATTAGATGCTTTCTGTAATATCAAGGAGGAGTTCTCAGTTACAAAGTTAGAGAACCAAAGGAAGTTGTTGTTCACCTATGGTTTGGGTGAAATCCTGATAGAAGCAAATGGCAAAAGTCACATAATTCCTGGTGTGTATTATGCACCAGAAGTGACTTTGAACATCCTTTCACTGGAGCAATTGGAGAAACAAGGTTTTCAAGTAACCTATGATGGAAATAGATGCAGTTTGTCACTTATGTTCAAGGACAAAGAGATCAAGAGATTTGATGAAGACAGACTAAGGAGAATGCATAATCATTATATGCAGAAGTACTTTGAATCTATATCAAAGGAAGGAGAAGGATTGGAGCAAGATACAGTCAGAATCAAAGGGAATCTTTACACTACAAAGGTTCAATCTTTTAATGATTTTGTAGCCTTCCTTAATTTGGTTAAACTTGATGATGTAGTAAGCCAGAAATGGGACTATTTTAGACAAAGGTTCAATATGGTAGTCAAGTGGTTTTTCAACCACTATCTAAAAAGGTCACTCCCAGGAACCATTCCACCAGTTATTAATGGTGTTGAAATTCGTTTGTTTGATCTTTATAAAATTATGGAGAATTTAGGAGGATACTTGAGTGTCCATTTTAGTCAGGAGTTTGACATGGTTGGGGAGATTATGGGCCTATCCAAAGGCAATGGAGAGGAAATAAAGAGATGCTACATGAACTTCTTGGAGATCCTCACATCTCACTTTAAAACTGCTAGAGAACCTAGGCAAGGACACATGGATACAATGTCGGAACCTGCAAGGAGAGACAGAGAATGTCTTGGTTGTCATCAATGGGAAATTGGTGAAGATGGTGCACAAAGGAGGAGGCCTGCAGTCCTTAAAGGAAAAGGGATCATGGAGCATTTTGGTGTTCAACTTGAAGACACCAATGAGGGCCTAGAAGAACCAACTCAAGGACACTACAAGGGAAACCAGAACCTACAGAGATTGTATGTAGAACCATCATCATCAAGGGTGAAAAAAGAATTTGGATCAAGCACTGACAATTCAAGTGATGACTTCACAGTCATTACCTAAAGATCCACACAAGACAAAAGGCTTCTAATCTTGGGGGGGGGGAATATGTTGGAGTTCAAGATCATAAGCGTTCCATAGTTATCCTTTTGTATAGGAAATTCAGCCCATATATGACAGTTACATTACAGTTATTCTATGAAGGGTTGTGACTATTCCTGAACCAACACAATGGTTCTTGGTACCCTTTCATATCAAATTATTTAATGGGTCACATGTATAGAAAGATTCGGCCCAATAAAGACAGTTAATAAAGTTATAACAGTTATTAAATGTATTACAGTTATCATTACATTATTCTAATGCATGGTTGTGACTATTCCTGAACCAACACCCTGGTTCTTGGTTCCCACATTAATCATCCAACTATAAATAGATGGAAAACCTGTAAACTTGAAAATCACTATCAAAAGCATTAATAACAAGTCTAGGTTGTTTTAGCACAATATTCCTGTTTTGTTATGGTATATGAATCTATAATCGGCATCATACACAAGTATCTTGCATAATGTAAGTCTGGTAAATGGTAATTCCCGTACTTAACATAGAGGTCCACGGAAAGGATTCACAGAAGTCCCAGTCAAGGCCTGCATAATATACCTTTTTGGGGCAACTGTTGTACTTTTGGGGCAACTGTTGTACTTTTGGGTTAGTTTTGAAAAAAGATGTTCCTGAGCTTAGGGTTGCATTTTGGGTTTGGATTTTGGGCCACTTTTGAAATTATCCCATAAAGCATTGATCAAAAGTAATCTTGTAGTTGCAATGTTTTAAAACCCGCGGGTTGAATCGGTGACCGTGGGGGGGGGGCCCCCCCCCCCAAAATTTTTTACCCGGGGCCGTTGTAACACATTCTTTATGAGGATTAACACCCGGATCAAACCGGCGGGTTTCATCTTAACCGGGTCGAACCAGTCCACTAGAACCACCCGGTTTCACTTTTGAAAAAAATAATTCGTTTACACAGTGTAAATGGAGTTATGAAGAAGATGATATCGTAAACTATTGAAAAAGAGTGTGAGTGGGCCAGTGAGGGTTAAATGCATTTGTTAAAACGAGTTAATAGTATTTTAATTTAACTGTGGTTAGTTGGGATCTTGACTAGTAGTGTGTGGGTGATAACTTGTCTCAGTGAAGACAAATTAGGACCTTTGTATGGTTTGTGTCATTTTTATCTGAATCTTTTTACTATGATGGGTTTTTCTAACATGTGCCTCAGGAGCACATGATAAGAAAGGGACAAGAGCTGATGTGTCAGCTTCTGATTGGTCAGCAAATGATTGGTCAACTTCTGAGGGGACAAGGATATTATATGCTGACTAATCAGGAGCTGACACATCAGTTATTGTCTCCCCTTATCATGTGCCTCTGGGGCACATGTTAGACGAACCCTTTATTCAATAGTGTGTGATATTCATACGTATGAATATCGTATAAAGTTTAAAACATATATCCTTGATATTAAATTGCATGCTTTGTACTGTGTTTAGCATTTGATTATTCTGTGTTTATTTATTATTTATTTTTTTGTTGTTGAGCTTACACATTTTATAGATGTTTGGTACGTAGAATTATTGTATGGCTTTAAGGCGAAAAAATGGTTTGACCCGACGGTTCAACCGGTTGAACCGGTAACCCGGTGAATCGGTGACTTGACCGGGTCAAACAAAAAACCGGTTTTTAAAACATTGTGTAGTACCATATAAACATGCATATGTATTAATGTATATCAACTAGCTTTATTACTTAAAATCTTGAGACGAATTTTTTGAATAATAACCAAAAAAGTGTACAATTTATTGAACATAATCTGCCAAAATAAACCTAGTGAGTCTCATATATATTTCCAAGCATGTAAAACCATGATTAAAAGTCAGTGATAATCATACTCATTACTGAGTTATGGTATATTATTTTAAGTAAACCTATAGTTGCACAATCTTAAATCATATCGGGCATGATGTCACATTGTCTCCCACATGCACCACTATAAGTTTCTCAATTCTCATAAAGAAGTGGAGAACCTACATAAAGTACATATTCCAGGAGATAAAATTGTGCTTGATCATATGTATTCACCAAGATACAACATTGTCAAAGGACTAAATGACATTAGTTCTAGAGGCACATATTCTAAAAGACTAAACGGACGAGAATTTAAATGCTACTCAGCAAAGTGTCGGTGGGTTCAAGTCTCTGTTGTAACAAGTGTGAGGTCTATTTATAGCGTAGTAACGTGTTAGTTTTGCCTTTTTTTAAAAGAAAAGTTACGTCCATAGTAAATGAGATTTTAAGTAGTTACGAAGACACATCTACAAAGTACTTTGATGCATGAACAAATAGGTGTTGCCAAGCACGCCTCCGGCTAGCTAGTCATCCCATATATATGCATCATAAGTTAAAATAGATGTATATATATTTTTTTATTCAATAGTTTAGTTAAGTTAATGGATGGTAAGTGGTATCTTATGGTCACAAAATGGAGATAGTGAAGATGAATAGATAGCCATACACTCAACAGAAAAGAGAAGCATTACTTATGGTATATGCATCCCCATTAGTAACTTCAATTCCACAAGGCATTCCACATTCCCACTCACTCTATGCTTATGTCTGCAACAAAAAAGACTCACTCTATGTTTATTGGTTTGGTACATACCTTAAGTTGCTTTTTAGGTATGGTGGCATACAAGTATACCCTCTTTTGAGGACATTCTATGATTGGCTTCCAGGTCTAGACTAATTAGTAACGAGAGAGATTGATTATAAGTTTGTTAATTTAGAGTATGGGAGATTTTTAGATGTTGTAAAAGCTTTGTTTAATTTAGGCAATACTTTAAGTAAAACAAGCCCATCAAATAAGCTACGTTAGTACTTTATACAATGTTTAAAATCACTTCTAACATTTTATATGGCTTAAACAATCAAATACAATACCAAAAAAAAAGTATGCTTTGCAAACTACTTCTCTAAGAGTGCAAGATGCGCACTTGGGTGCCGATAACTATTATTTTTTTGGTAAAAGGTTTTCCCGGTAAATTTTATTACGCCAAAAAACAATTAAGTACAAAGGATGAGGGTGAGTCACACATCTCCGCCCATTACATAGGCAAACAACTTCCTTTGAGGAAGAAATACAACTAGATTAGACCTAAAAGAAACAATAATACAAGAAAATTATTTCTTCTTACGACCCCTAACTTTAATATCCAAGTTATCACAAAATAGCTTGAAGCTTATCAGTAATTTTCTGACCTTCATACATATCATCATCGTATGGGTCGTATTCGTAGTCATCATTCTCGTAAGATTCCTTCCACTGCTCAAGCAAACTCTGTGTACCATGGCCACAAACACAAACTTTTTACCAATAACACCACAAACACTAAAACACTTTCCCTAGTTATATTTGTTATTCCACAAAAAGGTGTAGAACGGCGGGAACACCCTGATCCCGGGTGCCTTTTGGCACCAGCCATTGTCCACCCCACAAGGAATAGCTCCGGCAACTCTCCTGACGAAGAGGAGCAACACCTGGAGTGAGACGAGCCGAGACTCGACCCCCGATCTCTTATTCCACAAAATCTCTCTGGTGTGCCCATATGTTTTGCGGAGGCGGGTACCTATCTGAAGCAAATGCCAACGATGGGACTCGAACCCGGGTCTATTGACTCAAGCACGAGAACTCCACCCATTGGACTAATGCTAGCTCCAGTGGTGTTATATTTGTTATTAGTGCATGTGTATCCCATAAAAATCCCACCAATAATACCAACTCACTCAAAAAAAAAACGAAAACCAACCACGGTCGTGGTTTGGCCAAGAAAGGGACGAACGGCGAAAAGAAGGGGTGCAGTTTGGCGCCGTTATTGGTGCAAACAACCGAACAACGGTGCAGTTAACCCGTTCTAATGTAAACTTGTTCTCACAATATGTTTAGGTCGAATAAAAAAACTCTAGATTTATTTTTGAACACTTAGCATAGTATTTATTATCTTAAGTACGGCCACTCTAACTTAAAATTATGGAATGGAATCACTCAATATATTTGTTAAGTGAGTAATCGAAGAAAAGATGAAGAAAGTGAGATTTATGAGAACGTTCAACGTTTGTGTATGTGTATCCCATTAATAAAAGGTGTTGCCTTTATTATTTCCTTTTGTTTCGTATTCTTTCATTTCACCCATTCTGTATCCATCGATATCTTATCAAGATTACGTACAAAAAACTTCTTTTACCTTTCTTGTTTCCTTTTGTATGGTTAGGAACTTGGAGCAATAGATATCCAACTTCTCTACTTGAGGATGTTGAAATATGCATGTAATACATGACTGAAACACCTTAAAAGAAAGTATAACAGAGACATCCAAATCATAGCGTAGATCTTGTTACTTTTTTTTTTTCAAAAGGCAACACGATACTTAAACTCACAACTACTTGGACGTCGATATTAATCTTACACGACTACATACTATTATAGCAGATGCACATTGGTCGTAATTTTTTTACTTTTGTAACGCACATTATGTTGATAAACTTTTTAACTTTGTCCAACTGAATCAGCTGATATAGCTTATTAACTTTTTAATCAGAAAAAACGATAGGAAATATGTGTAATTGGATATGAAACCACGATCGCATGATTTAAATATACCAAATTATCCTACACAATATAAATAAGGTAAATTTGTGACTTTATGTAGTCTCCTTTTGCTTAAAAAGAAAAGAGGCCCATACTATATTATAGGGGAGTAATTATTCTTTTATTTTAAAAACTCCATTTCAACAAAGCAACACTTTAAATCCACTTTGTTAAGTGCTATTGTCATCAAATGTTGGAAAAACTAACCCTTGATAAAGCAGCTTTATATACGCTTTTGAATATTCGTTTACTGATCAGTTGTTTGAATGAAACTTAATTATATTCGAAAAACAATTCTGAGTATATTCACTCCTTAAAAAAGGATACAGCTTGGTACCTCGTACAAGCTAACCAAAGTTTTAAGATCCACTACCATAGCAGTCGCGCTATAATGTGTTGCTAGCAATGATACATTGGTGATATAGACTGTAGCGGGGAGGTTTTGTGGACGTGCAAAACCTCAACTACGAACTTGGGTAATTGATGACAAATACCATGGGTTTATAAGTCATAATTATTATTTCAATATTGATTGTTTTCCATAATTTACTACTATAAGGTAAACGTGCACGTATGGATTCAAGAAAATTAACCGGGCTCTTGGTAACAGCAAAGAGTCGAAATGCATAAAAGCCTTCAGCTTGAGGGGTCTTGTTAGATCAAAAGATTAGCAAACAGGACAGATAAATATTTTAATACTTTATTAGACCTTGATTGATGATGAATCCTGAGCCACTTGATCCTTTTAGGCTTAATTTGTTTCCTACTCACTTTTTGAAAATGTAGACATTTGATCGAAACTAAAAACATGTTTGTTCGATGATTGCGTACCGTTTTTGCATTCATCCTGTCAAGTCATCTATGCAATTGCTCTTACCTTTTAGTTTTTAAAAGAAAACGATTTGATCTAATTTCCTAAGAGATCTTAAATCGAAGTGTATGTTTGGTTTATTAATAGTTAATATTAGGTACACTGCTAGAGTAGCAAAGAATGAAAGTATACTTGGATAGCCCAACAGGCCACATCATGAAGTAACATTTTGGCCCAAAAGTTTGAAGTTAGTCGCTTTATCATTTATGTATCAAGCACTCCTGTCCATAAGCAGATAATTGTTTGATTATGAAAACCCCGATGGAGATGCATTTTATTAGGCAATACATTGAAACCGTAATGGATCCGAACTCAGAGACGGCTCGAACCTTATAATTTATTGCCTAATAATAATAGCATATGAAACTTCCAATTGTGATTAGTTTATTACATAAGTCGCACTGAAAACAAAAGAGAAAGCTCGAAAACATGATATATAATAAACATATAGCGTTTATAACATAACGTAAACATATGTAGAGATCAAAAATAGCACATCATTTAGAGTACCAATATATACCCTTTTTTTGTCCATTAACGTCCTCATCGGGCTCGGCGTAGACACATTTCCTGAACTCTCTCCAAATAGACTTGAGAAGGGGTGTTCTGTCGTACTTTCTATATTCACCTAAGATATGTTTCACGGCCTCGGTGGCTTCAGAGTTATGATAGAGTGGCATGGTTGGGAAAAGATGGTGAATGACATGATTATGAGTTACTCCATGGAAAGCATGATCCAAGATTGGCCCAAAGTCTCTGTCGACCGTGCTTAAAGCACCTCTTAGCCAATCCCACTCGGTTGTATCGTAGTGAGGGATTGCAGGGTGAGTGTGGTGTAGAATTGTTATTAAGACGAAAAAAGCACCCATAACAACAATGGGCACTCCATAGATGTTCATTACCCATTGTGCCCCCTTGACTAAAGCAACGCGGTAAAGCAAGTACCCAACGCCAGCAAGTCCGAGATCAGATAAAAATATCTGAAACCGCTCACTAGCGTTAAAGATAGGACTAAAAGGGTATAGTTGGCTAACAATTCCCTCCTTATATTCTCTTCCATAAAGATTGGCAATGAAGTATAAGGGATACCCTAAAAGGAAATTGACCACAAGTCTGAAAACCGTACCCGCTGTATTGTTAAGAATTACTGAAAACAAAGTGTCCGACTTGCGCCTTGGGATCCATGCAGTTTCATACTCCATGGAGCTACAATTTGCATGGTGAGAACGGTGGGTGTATTTAAATGAATAGTATGGAGTTAAAACAAACGTGTGTAGAACGAAACCAACGCTGTCGTTTAACCATTGATAATCGCTCAATGCTTGATGACCACAATCATGGCCCAAGAGCCACAAACCTAAAAGATAAGCACCTTGCAAGAACCAATAAATAGGCCACGCAATGTATGTAAGAGGCTTAGGTAACATGGGAATAAAAGTATCCGCGACATAGTATAAAGCACCAACTATTATTAAGTCACGTAAAAGAGCTGCACCAGACCGCCAAACAGAACGATTGAAACAATGTGTGATGACGTATAGTATGGACCGGCCCGGCCCACTTATACTATTATGGGCTTGGTAGCTGCTAATGGGCATCCGACCCATTAATCGCGGTCGCGGCCTCATGGACCTGCGGGTCGCGGATACGGACACACTGTCCACGGCCGCGGTATCTTCACAAGTTATCTTTAAGAAAGGATAACCTAATTAAATAAGAGATAGGCTTTACATATTTGAATCAGTTAGGATAATTCTGAATCCTGATGATATCGGCCGTATCTTGGGCCGAAAGTTACGGAAACCCTAAGGGTTAGTCAGCCTATAAATGGAACACAATTATCATCAATACAGGTATCTTACAAACCCTAAACACACTCGATTACTCTCTCAGAACCACATACTTACTCTCACGCCGGAGTCTAATCGTGGGATCCGCTCCCACGATAAGGTTAACGGTGTTTATTTCCTTGTGCAGGGTTCTCTAAACAAGTTCACTTGATACAAGAATAAGGCTCTACATACCCGAATAGCTACCTATTCGGACCAAGCAAGACCCGACCTAACTTTTGTATCAACAAGTTGGCGCCATCCGTGGGACCCAACACTAGGAATTACTAGCAGAAAAATAATCGCAATGGCTAATACCACCCCCATTGTGACTACTGTCACGAAACCTACAACCAAAGAAAAGACGCCGAAAGAGGTGGATGCCACACCCCGGGTGAATATCCAGGATTTCTGTGAAGAGCATTACGATGATATCTTGCCGGTCATTTTGGACAAGATTCGTCGTGACAAGCGAAAAGAAGTCCATGCTAGGCTGGACTTCGAAGAAAGTCCCAAGAAAAGAAGAATAAGAGAAGGCTCTCAAAACTCAAGCGCCACGACCTTGTCCGCAAGGTACCGTAATCCACCAGAGAGACTGAAAGTGCGGGACCGCTTAAGATACAATGAGCGACATGTGCTTGACCGACTAGGTCATCGAAGGCATAGCGCGTTCGACCGACTCAGTGATACTTACTCGCCAAGCACAACTAAATCCGGACCGGACAGATCAAACTCCAGGGATCTTTCCCACAGTAGAAGCCGCCCTCGTAGGCGGGACTCTTCTAACAGAGATCGTCCTCGGAGCAGAGACCGCTCCCGTGGTGTCGAAGAGTCATATGACAACACCCGCTCCTCCTATGGGACAGGGACCAAACATGGACACCGCGGCCACGAAAACCACCCCCGTTATGAGAAAAAAGGAAGGGAAAGTAAATCCCCATCATCCCGCATATCAGAGAGCGGCACCAGCGATGGGGGACACTGGAAGTCAAGGTAAAAAAGACACAAGTCTACGGAGGAGGATGACTTGGCGATGCCCTGGATATGTGAAGAGGTGGATCCATTCACACCCCGAATCCGCAACTTCAAAAGTTCACAAAAAACACGAATGCCTAACAACGTGAAGACCTATGACGGAACAGGGGACCTGGAGGATCACGTAAAAAATTTCCAAGCGGCGGCACAGGTGGAACGCTGGGCAATGCCTACCTGGTGTCATATGTTCAATTCTACCTTAATAGGAGCCGCAAGAGTATGGTTCGATGAGCTCCCTCCGGAGAGCATAGATGGATACAAGGATCTCAAAGCAGCCTTCTTAGCATACTTTATGCAGCAAAAGAAGTACGTCAAAGATCCTGTCGAAATCCACAATATCAAACAAAGAGACGGAGAGACCATCGAGGAGTTCATGGAACGATTCAAGGTGGAAACCGGACGCATGAAGGGAGCCCCCGAGTGCATGTGGATCTCTGGATTCATGCATGGGGTTAACAACCCTGAATTGACAAAGCGCCTTAACGAACATGTTCCAAAGACCATGGAGGAAATGATGATCACCACCACTGCCTTCATACGGGGAGAAGCCGTCGCTACTGGCAAAAAGAAAGGTC
The DNA here is from genome assembly GCA_026074375.1 of Tanacetum coccineum. Taxonomy (NCBI): domain Eukaryota; kingdom Viridiplantae; phylum Streptophyta; class Magnoliopsida; order Asterales; family Asteraceae; genus Tanacetum; species Tanacetum coccineum. The sequence continues at coordinate 20,064 of BQNB010089154.1, forward strand.
ACACATCGTGGAGGACACAAGACCAGTCAAAGCGGCACGGTTCAGAGCGGAGGTCTGACTTCCGAGGTCAGCCAAGGGATGGACGGGGGTCTAGCAAGTTTACCCCCCTTACAAGAACACCCAAAGAAATCCTCACGACCGAAGCAGGAAAGTTCAAACCGCCACCCCCTATGGTAACCCCGGTGGAGAAGAGAAGCAGCAACAAGTTTTGCGACTTCCACAATGACAAAGGACATAGTACGGATGAGTGTATGCAGTTAAAAAAGCAGATCGAAGAATTGGTGCGAGCAGGCAAGCTCTCGCATTTAATTAAAGAAATTAAGCAAGGGAGAGAACAACCAAAGGTGGGGAAGAAGGAAGTACCGGCCAAAGATAAGTCCATGGCAATCTATATGATACAACCATGGCATAGAGTGACAAGGCAAAAAATAACTTAGAGCTTCGAACGGGTCAGTGAAATTACATTCCCCTCACTGACGACCAGCAGCGGGACAAAAGATCCGCTTGTTATAGAAGCGGAAATTGGCGGACACATGATTCACCGCATCTACGTGGATAGAGGTTCCTCGACGGAAGTGCTCTATGAGCACTGCTTCAACCAGCTTCGACCAGAAATCAAGAACCAAATGGTCCCAACAATGACATCGTTAACCGGTTTCAGTGGAGAAACCATATGGTCGTTGGGACAACTTAGGCTCTTAGTAACAATAGGAGATGTCGATCATTCTACAAAAGCATGGATAAATTTCATGATCGTAAGGTCATTATCGTCGTACAACGGCATTATTAGAAGACCTGGAATACGAGAAATCTGAGCGGTACCATCCACAGCCCACGGAATGCTTAAGTTCCCAGTTGACGGATAGTGACTATCCGTAGCACTATCTTGATACCCGCTGAGTACGCCACGGTGGTTACATCGTCTAAAGAGATACCCAAAGAGGCTGAAGTCTGTCATGAAAATTTTAAAATAGCCCCACATCCGGATTTCCCTGATTAGGACGTAGCAATCGGAGGCACGCTATCCGCGAAAGGGCAAACGGATCTATGCTCACTCCTAAAGAAAAACTTGGATATATTCGCATGGCAGCCGTCGGATATGACAGGAGTCTCGCGATCAGTAGCGGAACATCGACTCAATATCCGCGAAGGATATTCACTTGTTAAACAGAAAAAAAGGTCCAGGCCTCGGATCGTGCGAAAGCCATCCAAGCAAAGGTACAGAAACTAGTAGAGGCAGGGATCATGAGAGAAGTTTTTTACCACGAATGGTTGTCTAATCCAGTAATGGTAAAAAAACACGACGGTAGCTGGCGGATGTGTGTGGATTTCACGGATTTAAACAAGGCCTGTCCGCAGGATTGTTACCCCCTTCCAGAAATCGACTGGAAAGTTGAATCTCTTTGCGGTTACCCCTTTAAGTGTTTCTTGGATGCTTACAAAGGTTATCACCAGATACAGATGGCAAAGTCAGATGAAGAAAAAATGGCTTTCCACACCAGCCAAGGGGTATATTGCTATACCAAAATGCCCTTTGGCCTTAAAAACGCTAGCGCCACGTACCAGCGGCTGGTGGACAAAGCTTTTGATAGCCAAGTTGGTCGGAACATAAAGGTGTACGTTGATGATTTGGTTATTAAGAGTTACACGAAAGCAGAAATGATAAGAGACATCGAGGAAATGTTTCGTACATTACGCAAAATCAACATGAAGCTCAACCCTAAAAAATGTACGTTCGGGGAAGTGGAAAGAATGTTCTTGGGGTACATGATTAGCCCGGATGGGATAAAACTGTGCCCTGACAAAACAGAAGCGGTACTACAACTCCCGTCCCCACGGACAATCAAAGAGGTCCAGAGCCTCAATGGGAAGTTGGCCAGTTTGAACAGATTCCTCTCCAAATCAGCGGAAAAGTCCTTGCCGCTATTTAAAACCTTGAAGAAGTGCATTAAAAAGAGCGACTTTCATTGGACACCAGAAGCGGAACAAGCCTTCAAGCAATTAAAACAGCACTTGTCAGAGCTACCCCTGCTGGTAGCACCCAAACCGAAGGAGGAATTGATTGTATACCTGTCCGCCTCCTACGGAGCTGTTAGTGCGGTATTGATGACTGAAAGAGGCACGGTTCAGACGCCAGTCTACTTTGTAAGCCGCGCATTGCAGGGCCCCGAACTAAACTATACCCCAATGGAAAAGCTAGTTCTATCACTGGTTTTTGCCGCCAAGAGGCTGCGGAGGTATTTCCAAGCGCATCCCATTGCGGTTATTACCGACCAACCGATCAAACAAATAATTTCACGTCCCGACGTGGCAGGATGGTTACAAAAGTGGAGCGTCATGCTGGGGGAACACAATATCACATACCGGCCAAGGACGTCGGTGAAAGGACATATCATGGCGGACTTCCTTGTAAAGAAGCTGGACGAAAATCCACCAGACACATCAGTTATGGAAACCCCGCAGGAGCCATGGATACTATTCACAGATGAATCGTCATGTGTAGATAGATCAGGCGCTGACTTAATACTGACAAGCACGGAAGGAACGGAGTTCACCTACACGCTAAGGTTTCAGTTTACCACTTCTAACAATGAGGCAGAGTATGAGGCACTGATAGTTGGCCTTCAGATAGCAGCGCAGATGGGTGTGCGCAATGTGCAAGTAAGCGTAGACTCTAAACTGGTAGCAAATCAAATCCTGGGGACATACGTCTCCAAGGAAGAAAATATGGTCAAGCACCTTGAGAAGGCCAAAAGCCTAATCAGTGGTTTCGCTAACTTTTCCATAAGTCAAGTCCCTAGAAGCAAGAACAAGAAGGCGGACGCCCTGAGCAAAATCGCGTCAACCAGTTTCGCACACCTATCAAAACAGGTCTTGGCTGAAATACTTAAAGAAAAATTCATACACGAGAAGGAAGTGGAGGTGATAGTAGAGGAAGAGGGACCAACATGGATGACCCCGATAATAGAGTACCTGAAAGATGGCACCATTCCCGGTGACAGAATGAGACAAGTAAACTCCGTATCAAAGCCAGTCAGTACGAATTGTTGGAAGGGGTTCTTTACAGGCGGTCATTCCTAAAGCCGTGGCTAAGGTGTGTTGGACCACTCCAAGCGGAGTATGTGATCCGAGAAATGCATGCATGCAGGACCGCGGTCCGTGGTGGCCAAGGCCATGCGATTGGGATACTATTGGTCGACCATGCATCGGGACGTACGAGATATGATACGCGCATGTAACGATTGCCAAATACATCGTCCCGTGCCAAGAAACCCCTAGCAGTCGCTAACCCCAATCACGGCCCCTTGGCCGTTCTACAAGTGGGGAATTGACATAGCTGGTCCTTTCCCGAAAGGACCAGGAAAGGTCAAGTTTTTTATAGTCGCCATGGATTATTTTACGAAATGGATAGAGGTAAAAGCCATGGAAACAATCACTGGTAATCAGGTAAAGAAATTCGTGTGGGACAACATTATATGCCGCTTCGGTCTCCCAAGAGAAATAATCTCGAACAACGGTAAACAATTCAATTACAACCCATTCAAGGATTGGTGTAAAAAGTTGAATATCGCACAGCGTTTCGCCTCAGTGAAACATCCGTAGTCCAATGGGCTCGTGGAGAGATCAAATCGGAGCTTGGGTGAAGGAATCAAGGCCCGCCTAGGCGAGGGAAACAAGAATTGGATAGAAGAACTTCCCCATGTCCTTTGGGCTCACCGTACAATGATTAAGTCCAGCCATGGTGACACCCCTTTCTCCTTGACCTATGGAACGGAAGCCGTCATACCCGCGGAAATCGAAATGCCAACATACTGCACCGCTGCAGTAGACACCGTACATAATGATGAAGAGCTACGGCTTAATTTGGATTTACTGGAAGAAAAACATGAGTGCGTAGCAATTTGTGAAGCCAAAGCCCAATTAAAAATGACGAAGTATTACAATGTCAGGGTCCGTGGTGTTACTTTTAGACCCGGAGACTTTGTCTACCGTAGCAATGATGCAAGTCACGCCGTGGTTGGAGGGAAACTTGGTCCAAATTGGGAAGGACCTTATGAGGTCACGGAAGCACTTGGAGACGGGGCGTACATGCTAAAATCCATGGATGGCGAGGTCCTTCCGCGGACATAGAACATTGCCAATCTCAAGAAATGTTACCTTTAAGTTACAACATGGATAAGTCTACGTCTTTTAATTCTATCTTTTGTTTAGGGTTTTTAATAAAGTAATCCATGTATTCTACCTTTTGTTTTCAAGTTATTAATAAAACTCCGCGGGTCTAGCTTACCAAGCGACTTCTTTATGTGAAAATATCCCCAAGTAAATCTTTCTTAATATTAATCACTTGTTATTTTGTATAATGCATAATCAATATGATGGATATCTTTGGATATTTAAAGGATAAGCACCCTAATAATTGCTTGCCGTGTAAGAGGGTTGCAACCCCAGCGGCCACGGATTCTGTGTCCTTATGCTACGTGCACCTAAGACGTTAGGTACATACAAAAAGACTCCCACAGAGCACGTATAACAATATGACTACGGGTATATACAAAATATATTAGGAGTTAGTAAAATACATTGTTAATCACGGATACCCGTGCACATATTACATACAAAAATGTTGTCTAAGTACCACAGGCGGTACTATGGACAATTTAAGTTATACATGGGCGGTAGAGACTTAGACCTAAGCAATCTTGAAGATGCCTCATCTTCATATCTCTGAGTCTGCGTACCAGCATCCGTGAGTAAAATGGCAAGACCCTGAGGAACAACGGTAGGAACTGATACAGGGATACCGTCAGACCTGGCATGGTGCGTAGAACCAATCCCGTGAGTGCGGCAAACCACTCTGCACTTTTTTTTCTTCTTCGCCCGACTTATATTTGCCGCAATAGCATCCTCCAACGGTACCACTTCTTTAACGGCCCAAGGGTCTTCAGGAGCACGTACTTCAGGGTATATGGAGATATTTAGTTGGGAGGAGCTCGGACAGAGATCACAGATCCACTAAGGGGCATCCTCCACGGTATCACTCTCCAAATGAAGAGATGCCATGATTAACTCTATTGGGGTATCCTTCAACTTCTCCAGTTGGTCTACCATCGGATATTTCAGATCTTTCAAGTCTTGGAGAGCTTTGACTAATTTGTTATTGGCCTCTGGGTCATATGCCTCAACATCCGCTAGGTCACGGCCAGCCTTTTCGTGCTTTATTCTGTATTTCAGGCCTTCGCTCATACCTTTGGCAAGCCCTGCAGACACAACATTAGCAAACGCTTGCCTTATCTTTGAAGATTCGGCGCACTTCATAACGAAAAGGCGTAGGCCGTGCCCAATGACCCAACGACGACATGCGATCACCGTCAACATGTGCGGATACAGCTCTCCATCAATATCTACACTTAGCTTATCCGGACGAGCATCCATCTCCGCACACCGCTACTCAACCTTGTTGTCCTCATACTTCTTGAATTCTTTAAACATGGACTTTATTCTTTCCTCGCCTGTAACCTGTGCTTGAAGGTTAGACACTTGCTAGGATAGTTGATTGTTATTTAATTGAAGGTCTGAAAACTTGGCACGGAGGCTTTCCAACTCCTTGGCTAGTTCCGCATTCTTAGCTTCCGTGGCCTTCTTCATGTCAACCTCTGCCTTAGCAGGGTCTCTAGGTTCTTTGTTTGATTACGAAGGCCATGCACTTTTGTTTCCACAACCTTAAGGGATTCGACTTCTTCGCCCAACCTTTTAATCTCCTCCTCCCTGACGTGGATTCTCTCATTACATCTGGCTACCTAGGCTCTGGATTTCATCAACAGTCTAACCTCTTGTTCGAACCTTAACCTCAGTTGGGAACCCAGAGCCACTTGCCGCGCCAGGTTTAAATTATACTAGGCCAAGAACTCAGTATTAGGCAAGTGGCGAAGCTCAGAGAAGTACCCCGGTGGCACTGTATGATCTATCATATCTTGGCACGCCTCTGGGGTGTCCAGACGACAGTCATTGGTCACACCCTACCCAGGTTAATATATACCGCTCAATGACCCGACAATAGAGGGGGCGGAGGTCGATCTCCCTGACTCGGGGCTCCCCATAAAGAACTGGACGTTTACCTCCGTAGTAGCGACACCTTCAGTGGGGATCTTGGTGCCCGTTCCCTTGGAAGATCTGCATTTAAACCATAAGATATATGTGATTTGTTAGTACCACACTTTGAAAAAACAATAGCAAACAAAGGATACGTTATAACCGAATCACTTACTGGGCAATATCCTGATTAGGGATTGGTTGCGGCTCTGCGTATGATAGCGGGTCCGGATCGCTTACACTCTGTCGCACGGACGTATGGGAGGAGGGTTCTGGACCTACTCCTATAGCAGCTAGCGATTTCCCCCTACGAGTATCCTGCGTCGGGTGAACGGAAGCATGATCTTTCCTTAAAACCTTGGGAGGTGCATTTGCCTCTACCGCGCTTCGATCTCTCTTGCGGCGCTTTTTGTTGATCGGAGGCCTCATCGTGGCTATCTCTTTTTCTAGATTCACTTCTGGGACGACTTCCGTGGTTTCTATATTCTCTGCTAGAGGAACCTCCTATGACACCACGGCTGGAGCCTGGTCCTCAGTCTCGCCCTTGTTAGTAATCATAGGGGGCAGATCTTCGCTTGAAAAGTCTAGTAGTGACTTCTCCATTACAGAAGGAGTCTTTGAAGAGGTTGCCGTTGTAATTAGATCCTCCATGTCTATCACACGGTTCACAGTGACAGTTAAGAGTGGCACCTCATGAGAAGCACGAGGACGGGTCCCAGTCTTCACCTTGGTGGGATTAGGGGCACTAATCAAGTTGAACAAATCCATATCTGCATACACACAAAAACCGTTAGTATGTTTTCATGAATATGTGTGAAATAAATTACAATTTATACACAACCACCCCTGTCATCGTCATAGAGAAATGTAGAGTATACATCGTCCCCCAGAAAGTATCTTCGGCTCAGCCCTGCTAGGCATAACGGGGCTTCTGGTTGTTTTTTGATAGGGGTACGACGTGTGTCCAATACTGTCACGTCCGCCGCAGAATAAGAGTTCGCTGTTGGCATCCCATCCTTTGGAGCGTTCGTACGCCAGTCAACAACGGTAGGAAATACTCTCATTGTTCTAGTTTTTTAGGGAGTCCAGGGGTTTTATATAGCATTGTGGGGGTGTTTTTCCTCAGTCGTTTGCTGAACGACATCCACCCCGAGTTATACGAAGGAACGTAGAAGACGCGGAATAATGGAAGTGTGGGAATTATATTCAGGATGCGACAGCTGATTTCAAAGTGGCTTACTTTGGCTGCGCCTATCACTGACAATTATGATAAATGAATTTGGTAATAACTAAGAATATCAAAGAGGAATTGGGATATAGGGAT
>BQNB010089155.1:3093-23890 GCA_026074375.1 Tanacetum coccineum
ATCTCTTGTGTTGTTGATTCATGAAGTAACACGCCCCGGACCCATATTCCGCTGCGACCCAATTTGGGGGTGTTACAGTATGGTTGTACATTCGACGTTCAACGGATGAGTCGATATGGTATGGTTGTACATTAGAGGTTCAACGGATGATTCGATATGGTATGGTTGTACATTCGACGTTCAACGGATGATTCAATATGGTATGGTTGTACATTCGATGTTCAACGGATGAGTCGATATGGTATGGTTATACATTAGAGGTTCAGCGGATGATTCGATATGTTATGGTTGTATATTCGATGTTCAACGGATGATTCGAGATACTCCCACCAAACACTCCCACCAAACACTCCCGCCAAACACTCCCGCCAAATACTCCCGTCAAATACTCCCGCAAAAAACTACCGCCAAATACTCCCGCCAAATATTCCCACCAAACACTCCCACCAAGCACTTGCGTGGAAAGATAAGTGTACTCAAGGCAAAATGGATATGCATATGCATCCGGAACAACACACAGTTAATTCGGCTGCACTACTTCACTGAGTTCTTAATGAAATGGAAAAACTTGATTTGGAGTAGTTTGTCATTTGCAATGTGCAATGTAATTTGTATGATTTGTAATAGTTTGTCATTTGCAATGTAATTTGTATGTTTTTTTATTGTATGTGAAGACTTTGTTTAAACTTTTATGATCTGAATGTGTTTATGTATAACGATATCACCTTGACATGCCAATGGTACAAACATGAACACACCTTAAAAACGTATCTAAAAAATGTAGTTTAATTAAAAGTCAACAAAGTCAAAAGCTATCCCCGGCGACATGTCGCCGGGGAAACAACCCAAAACCCGAAGCCCAATATGGTGTATAAAAAAGCCCAAACCAAATGACACTTTAGGCCCAATTTGGGTTATCCCCGGCGACATGTCGTCGGGGATAATTTTGTACACGTCACCACTAAATTAGTTAACACTAATTATTTTTTTTAAAATAAACAAAAGAATCTCCAGCGACATGTCGCTGGGGAAAAGTAAGCGGAAAAATTCCCGCTAAGATTTACGTTAATTATTTATCTTTTAAATACCAAATATAATCCCGGCGACATGTCGCCGGGGAAACATGAGCGGGAAAAATCCCCGTTTGCGTTGATTTTTTTGGTCAAATTTTAGTGACACTATCCCCGGCGACATGTCGCCGAGGAAAATATCCGAAATCTTTGACTGAAAATTCTACGAGAATTGGTGCCACGTAGGACCCAGTTTTGTCGTTTAGCGACTATTCCCCAGCGACAAATGTCGCCGGGGAAAACATCGTCACCTGTTCCCCTATTTCTTGTGGTGTGATAGGTACTTATAGGAATTAAGCATTCGAATAAGCACCAGATAAGCTAATCAGAAACTACAATAAGCAGAATGTAATTCGAAATTAAGCAAAAGATTGGTCATTGGATAGATGAATTGACAAACGGTTACAAAGAGAGAATGAGTTACAAATACTAATTGACAATGAGAAAATGAAATGGTATGGGTAAATTTATAGAGTTGTGTTGAATGTAGTTTTGGCGGGAAAGTTTGTTAGAACTTTCCCATGTGCCTGGCACGTGCTCTAACAGAATTTTGAAGGAGAGTTTAGGCGCATATCATATGTCTTGTTATCTTCTATGCTTTTTTTTCTCGGTTTTTGTTATCTCTAATTCTTGTTTTTATGCTAATAAAACCATGCCTCTCTTGCCAACAAAGCAATAACATTCAATTAACTAAAAAACGTTTTAGACATATTTGGACTACACATTGACACACCATATGCCATTTTTTTGAGTATAACACCTTTGTAAGTTTATTAACAAACCTTTTACAGTTATATTATGACAAAAAATTGTCTAAGGGCAGAATGTAATGACATAGTTAGCCCCAGTTTTACATGTAAAAGTGCTTGTTGAGTCGTCATAAGCGTAAGAATAAGCCTTGGGGCAAAGATTCTTAAAAAACCTCGAATAATCTGTAGGTGGGCATTTATCTGGTGTATTGTGATCTCCACTGCAACAATATTCTGGCGTACCAAACGCCTCACATGCACTTTTACATCCAATTGTTCCACCAGATCCGTTTTTCACCGCGAGCTCAGATGGGCATTTAGCGTTAATATCAGCAGGACAATCGGTTGGTGCACAACCATCTTGTGGAACAATAGAAACCGGTAGATTAAACCCGTCAACAAGACTAACATCAAAAAAGTCTTTTCCATCTGCACCTCCTATGGTAAACTCAGCAAGGGTTGCAGGTGGGGCTCCACCAGCACCGTTGCATCCTACTTGACCCGAACCACAGTCTCCGCTGTTACAATGGTAGCTTCCACCATCATTTGAACATTCAAATCGAGCCCAGACTCGACCGGACCATGGTGTAGGGACGTAGTGTTCGAGGCACTGGATCCCAATTCGAATCCTGTTGGCACTGAGACTCCACTTCCAATCAAAGTAGCTGGCGCGATGCTATAAGGGCAATTGTTTTTAACAGTGAAAACAGCCGAATGAACACCTGCAAAATCACTTATATTAATCTAAGTATTACGTGCATATATAAGGACACAAAAAGGTAGAAAAAGAATACTGTAAAACTAACGAGCAAAATCACATTACAATGAAGAGTTTGTTTAATAAATAAGAACAAGAGTATGCATTAATGCATATAAAAAAGAAAAAATTTACCAAGATATCAAATTATGGCTTAACAGAAAGCAAAAGCAATTTGATTCTCCATATTCAGTAATTCAGTAATAAACCAAAAGATATTATATTGTGACGAAAAACTAACAAAATGGTAGTATGGGTTATTATAGCTGAAGTAAGGTGCGCAAATCATGTTAACCAGTTCGTTCGGTTTTGAGTCAAACATGGGGAACCCAGTTTCAGTCAACATGACGCCGATAAACCAGATCGGCACAACCTGAACCGGTTTTGGAACCGGTTGGGTATCGGTTCATGCCGAACCGGTTTTGCGGATTGGAACCGTTCGGTTCCGGATAAGCCTGTAAAACCGGTTTGTCAGTTTGGTTTTTTTTTTTTTTTTTTTTTTTTTTTTAACATATAGGAAATACCAACATAAACCGAAAATACAAAGAAGTCGTGATGACAAGAACGGTTCTGTTTATTTTTAAACATAAAGGAAATACAACCATATAGAAATACAACATAAACGAAATAAACAAAATTAAAACGAGTAGCTATTGTATTGTCCGTGTCCGTGTGACATAGAACCCTCCCGCTCCATCTTGGTTTCGTCATCCTCTCCCCCTGCTCAACATTACTCACAGAGGTGTTTCTTCAAAGAGCCTCGCTACAACATCTAACGCAATTCTTGATCGTTAGTTGAGTGGCTTTCAATTCAATTTGCACCTCGTCATTAAAGACACCTTCTTCAACGTCCAAGGGCAGTTCAAGTGGAGTTGTGTGCTGTCTACGCTCATGAGCGTCTAAGTGGTCCTTTAAACACATACACATCTCTAAAGACTCTGCAGTTAGTCTTGTTCTTCGGATTGACAAAATCCTACCACTTGTTGAAAATGCTGATTCAGATGCTACCGAAGAAGCTTGGACACTTAATATACCAGGGCATGCGGGATTAGAACAGGAAAACGATTTTCTTGTTTCCAAAACCCCAATACATCATAAGATTCATAGTCCTTGGGCTGAAGTCCTCTCACAAAATCTGTTTTGATATATTGCACATACTCAGAGACATTATAGGATCAACCTTGCCTTCTTTTGTTTTTATGTTGGTTAAACTTTGGGGGTTTATTTTATGGGGTTTTTTGGTGTACCATACGAGATAAAGGATCACGACTCTTTTGGGATGAAGAACCCTCAGCAGTTGTTGATTGAGTCTGGTGACTACCATATTTCGTATAATACATATTATACAATCCTTGGAAAGATTCATGAAAATAATCTACGGACCTAGTTGCAAACCCATCATCGGCAAACTCCAAGTCCCTACTTTATTTTCAATCAAATAGTCTAGCCCCAGATACATTAGAACATGATTTAAAATAGCGGCCTTGCACAAGTATTTATTGTGCATGTTTTCAAAATACTTCTAAGTGTTCTCTTCCTCGTTTTAACCATACTGACAACACCAACCCCCCCCCCCCCCCGCCTACAAGTTTCTAAATCAGATAAATTACACTTATGAAAAAAAACTGATGCAAAACCAATGGAGCATGTTGGGTAAGTAAACCCCCGACAAAACAACCCGTAGCATTTTGAACACCGCAAAGTAAAGGCGGTTTAACATTTCAATACGTCCCCAATATTCAATCCGGGAAATTTTAAACCTTCTACCATTCTTCTGACCAAATGTCATGAAAATACTCAACGTTATTGCTGTTTCAAACCACTTTCGACATTTCAAAAAGTGAGTTCCATCGTGTTTCAATGTCAGCAGAATGTAATTCGAAATTAAGCAAATGATTGGTTATTGGATAGATGAATTGTACCAAACGGTTACAAAGAGAGAATTGAGTTACAAATGATTTAATTGACAATGAGAAAATGAAATGGGATGGGGTATTTATAGAGTTGTGTTGAATGTAGTTTTGGCGGGAAAGTTTGTTAGAACTTTCCCATGTGCCTGGCACGTGCTCTAACAGAATTTTGAAGGAGAGTTTAGGCGCATATCATATGTCTTGTTATCTTCTATGCTTTTTTTTCTCGGTTTTTGTTATCTTCTAATCTTGTTTTATGCTTAATAAAAACCATGCTCTCTTTGCCAACAAACAATAAACTTTCAATTAACTAAAAACGTTTTAGACATATTGTGGACTACACATTGAAACCACCATATGGCCATTTATTGTATAACCACCTTTGTAAGTTTATTAAGCAAAACCTTTACAGTTATATTATGACAAAAAATTGTCTAAGGGCAGAATGTAATGACATAGTTAGCCCCAGTTTTACATGTAAAAGTGCTTGTTGAGTCGTCATAAGCGTAAGAATAAGCCTTGGGGCAAAGATTCTTAAAAAACCTCGAATAATCTGTAGGTGGGCATTTATCTGGTGTATTGTGATCTCCACTGCAACAATATTCTGGCGTACCAAACGCCTCACATGCACTTTTACATCCAATTGTTCCACCAGATCCGTTTTTCACCGCTAGCTCAGATGGGCATTTAGCGTTAATATCAGCAGGACAATCGGTTGGTGCACAACCATCTTGTGGAACAATAGAAAGCGGTAGATTAAACCCGTCAACAAGACTAACATCAAAAAAGTCTTTTCCATCTGCACCTCCTATCGTAAACTCAGCAAGCGTTGCAGGTGGGGTTCCACCAGCACCGTTGCATCCTACTTGACCCGAACCACAATCTCCGCTGTTACAATGGAAGCTTCCACCATCATTTGAACATTCAAATCTAGCCCAGACTCGACCGGACCATGGTGTAGGGACGTCAATAGTGTTCGAGACCGGATTCCAATTCGAATCCTGTTGGCACTGAGACTCCACTTCCAGTCAAACTAGCTGGGGCGATGCTATAAGGGCAATTGTTTTTAATAGTGAAAACAGCCGAATGAACACCTGCAAAATTACTTATATTAATCTAAGTATTACGTGCATGAGAGTATAGGACAAAAAAAGGAGTAAAAGAATACTGTATATCTAACGAGCAAAATCACTTTACAATGAGAGTTTGTTTAATATATAAGAAAAAGATATGCATTAATGCATATAAAAAAGAAAAAAGTTTACCATGTATCAAATTAATGGCTAACAGAAGAGCAAAAGCAATTTGATTCTCCATATTCAGTAATTCAGTAATAAACGTAAGATATGTTATTGTGACGAAAAACTAACAAATTGAAGTTTGGGTTTTATAGGCTGAAGGAGATAACATTTAATTAAATATGGACATATTCTAATTTAAGAATGTTTAGTTGACTTAATTGTATCGTATTCAATGCACATAATAACTTCCGATTTATCTAATATATTTCGGAGTATATAACTATATGGGTTTTTATAACATGTGCCCTAGGGGCACATGTTAAGGTGGGGACATCAGGCTGTGTGTCACAGCCTGATTGGCCAGCGGTTATTTGTGAGACCTCATAATGATTAATAACAATAATTGCTGGTCAGTCAGGCTGTGACACACAACCTGTGTCCCCACCTTAACATGTGCCCCTGGGGCATATGTTAGAAAAACGCTAACTATATTATGTACATATTACATATTATCCTGTTCCGTATTACATATATTCATGCGTGTATGTATGTTAGGAATGTAAATCACCTAATAATATATCATATTTGTTACTTACTTTATTGGACTTACTCTAATACTTGATGTTCTATGATGGTTATCCTCTTTGTATATATGTGTGTGATTAGAGTTTCTACCGAGGATTTGATTTTATCATAGTCATTCATTTAAAAAAAATTGTATTTTTTAATTTTTCTTAACTAGGTTTTAACCCGTAGACGCATGAGTTTATTGACAAAGTGCTTTTTATAACTTTAGTAGATGTCAGATCCGTTCGATGAGTAGGCTACTTCTCTACTAATAAATTGTTACGGTTTTCTAATATCACGTATATTGATAGGGTGTAGAGAACATTATATTATTAAAAAGTAAATCTAAAACCCATGATAGAAATACATATGCTGTTCATCAGTAATAACCTTCATAAAAAAATACAACGACAAATAAATCGAAATATGATATGTTGGTAATATCAAAATGTTTGAAATTTCAGAATGGTTTCAGGTAATTTTAACGGCATGTACCAAGTTTTCACATCTATAGTCATTTGGGAAAATCGCACAAAAAAGTGTCATATTTTAGGCGATTTATATTTTAAGTACTCAACTTTTTTTTCTTAATTTAAGTTACCAAAGTTAATTTTATATGCAATGTAAGGCTTTCAAGGTTTTTTCGACTTTCAAGAAAGGTTTCGAGTCATTTTTCTCGCTGAAATTGTTAACCAATTTAATGCATCAATATTATTGAGCATTTAAAAGACATTTGGCTAAAATTAGGACCGATACGCACTTTTAAAAAGTAAATAAAACCTTATATTGCACATAAAAATAAATTTGATACCCTAAGTTAAGAAAAAAATTGGTACATAAAATTTAAATAGACGTAAAGTATGACACTTTTTGTGCGATTTACCCCAATCATTTTGAGCTTGAACTTATAACTTATCTCAAGTGATTAGCTATAAGCCACTATGAGAAGGTTATCACTACAACACAAATGACCTAATGCAACAGTCAAAATCCGTTGCAAATCGGTTGCAAACAGCTAATTGCAACAGATTTGCAATGGATTTTGACTGTTGCATAAAGGCTCCATGCAAATTTATTTTGCAACGAAATTGCAACAGCTAAAATATAATTGTAACGGAATTGCAATGAAAGGGAAGCTGTTGGAAATTAGGGACTTTTGTGCGAAAACTAGAATTTCCAACGGTAATTATAAAAACAAATTTGCAACCGTAAACTTTGCAACGAGTTTTCCAACCGTAATATTTTGCAACGATTGGCAAGACTAAAACTTGCAACGGAACTTTTTCCTTGCAAACTCGTTAGAAAATTAGTTCTCAAATTCATAAATACAGCTAGAAACAAAAAAAATTCAAATACATAAATAATATCCAAATTCATAATCATACAAAAATGCAAATTACATATTCACATACCAAATCCTACCACTTATACAAGTTTTATATAATAAGTGCATCTAATACAAAGTATACTAAAAACAACCAAGGCTTTACTGTGTGGGAGGTTGATGCACAAAGTGTCCAAGTCTCAACAGCCTTCACATTCATATCTCTCTTCATTTCTTGCTTCAAGTTCTTTATTCATTGTAACTCTTGAGACTAATTCATACTACTGATGCTTCACATGCCTTTACAACACTTCAACCTATAAAAAACCAAATCTTAAAGCCATTGCAACTCTCTTTGATGCATATAAACTCAAATAGAACTAAAAATGAAAGCATAAAATAGATAATCAATCATAAGTGCATGATTTTTCCTATGTAACACCAGTCTAAAAAAATACATATGGAAATCTAACATTTGATAATGAACGAGTACTACAATATAACTATCATAAAGAGGTAAGGGCACTTACATAATGCTCTTGTGGCATGTATAAGAACCATATGCCCAACAGGTCGAACCGTGTTTGTGCCTAACCCGCTGTCCAAACTGATATGTCTACTCCAAGTCTCCAACTCACCCGCCCACCATAAATTTTGATCCCTAAAAGTAAATGATACTGTTATAGACCATATCATGCTATAATATCATAAATGCAATTAATTTTCTTCCTTAAGTACTAAGAAAATTAAATCCGCATATCAACTCACAATGTTGTTTGAAAAATTGCAAACCTGCAAAGTTGATGCAGCAAGCTGAAATAATAGCAAATGCAACAAAATATCAATTTATGTTCATACCTTAAATGAAGATAAATGGACCTACTAGTTCACTTAACCTCGACTTCTTTTTCTTTGGTGATTTGATATTCACAACGATTGAACTTGGAATCACTTTTTGCCGTCTCCCATTTTGTACTAAACTATTTGATTTTGCCCGCTTGGTGTCCTCACACATCAATCAGCCACTTTTGTCACATAAGAGATCCATCACATTTGAACTCAGTTACAATTTAGTTACGTCATTTGTAATGTTACCTATTTTTACAACTCGGTTACATCATTTACACTAAATGCATGTCAAATGAAACCATTATCACATTGTCCTAACTAAATAGTGCAAAGTTTGCAGCTATAAGCTGTAATGTATATCAAGATATTAACAAGAAGCCATGAGCTTGTGACTAACAAAGTTAAGGGCCCTTTCTACTCTAGTGAAATTAACTTATTATACCTTTTTTGTTAATATAGATATTTGGAGATGTAAAATAGTAATCTTTAGTTGAAAAAACAGAGAATGAATAGATACATCTGCTGCCATGGCTATAGAGTCAAGATATGTTTGTCTTGGGTGAACATACAATACATCTAACAAATGTCAAATTTGCCTAAAACATATGTAAATATGATATGTAGCAAACTTCCAATTAAGGAAGCAAGTAGCAGTGAATAGTTTAAGAGAGATATAGGTGCGCGAGGGGTGATCTCAGCAGGGTGTGGGTGCCATTTATTAGGTGTGATGGGGATGTCAAGGCGCCAAAGAATGATCACAATTTGGGAGTGGGGTGGACGCGTGGGGGATCAGAGGCGTCACAGAGGCATGAGAAATACACGGCGGGGGGATCCGACGAGTCCGGTCAGTGCGAGAGTGTGAGGAGAAGGCATACAGAGTGCCTGATCAGTCTTATTTCTTCAGGAGTTTAATCTATGTAAATCTAAAAGCGAACACTTTAGCTCCAACAAGATAACCTAATACAACATACATTTACAGAAAAATAAATATCATACACTGATAAATTTGTACAAATAGCTCGAAATTGTAAACAAATTAATTACCAGATAAGATAAAGCTTTGGTGGATGCAGGCAGATCGGGTTACAGTGGTTGGTTGCGGTTCCAACAGTTGGTACCTATCATGGTGGAAGATGAGATTGAATAACATAGAGTTGATGACGAAATTAGTAAGGAACTCGTGTAGAAGGATGAAGAAAAGAAATTGGCTTTTGTGTGTGTGTTTGTGGCTGCAAGTGAAAAAGAAGAAAAGGGATCTATGAATTAGAGGGATGTTGAGGGTTTTTATTTATATTATTTTTTGAGATTTTGGGAGAAAAAAAAAAGATGGGCGGGAGACATGAAAAAAACAAAGCGGGAGAACAAAATTTCAGAAATTTTTGGTGTGTGTGAGGTAATAATTTTAGTATTTACTATAAAAAATAGTACTCCATAATAATACGTTTTATAAATCATAACTTTGAGTTATAAAACAAGGATGCACACAAGATTTATAAAGCTTAAAAATAACAATTTAATTGCTAATAACTAATTTCTATTAAGTTACTTAGTAGAAGTAGTATACATTGGTATAATAACTATTAGAGTACATATTATATTGTAATCGGCCCATTGGCTCGAGCCCAGTTTGTATAGCAACCCATTGTAACAACCGTCAATTTTCGGAACATATTTAAATAATAAATCATATTTATTATTACATGTTTGTCGTTTATAAAATTTATTTTTAAATTATTTGATTCGAAAACGAAAAAGGGATATATATTAATTCATAGTTGATTTATCAAAAATGAACCACTAAATCACGTTTTCATTTTTCGGACCCTAAAGCAATTTGATGTAAAACGATATTCCTGACAACTTTTTAGTTTTGTCCGAGACCCAGAAACGAGCAGAAAATGACCGAAATACACTCGCAAGATTTAGAAACGGAAAATAATTAAGGTATATTTAATTATTATTTTTATTAAATATTTTTTTTTATTATTTTTATAAATTATGTCATCATTTCATTCGAAAACGTTTGTTGATAACGTGAATATACGGGTTAGAAATATATTCCTAGTTTTACTTTAGAACGAGACGTAACCGGTTTACAAAATGAATAACGAACCTTTTTATGAATGTTATAAAATACTTATGAGATATTATCAAATAAATACTCGTTTTTATCGGAAAAATGATTCGGAAAACAACGGCGCAAGTTTTCGCAGCGTTGAATCATTAAGTTAATTCCGCCCAAACGATCTCGAACCGCTTTTTATCAAAAGTATAATATAAAGTTACACTTTTTAACCCTCAAGCTATATACACTTTCTAATTCATTTTAAAAGTTTTATATATAAATAAAATTATAACATTTTTGATTACTAATATAAGTATTTCTTTTCTTTGTAGTATTATGGGCGAACCCTTGTCACCAGACCGTGTGTTCGATTTCCCGATGGATGAGCCGGAGCCACAATACGCGTATGACTTCTTTGCGCCTGGACCGCTGCCCGGTTATGCTGGTAACCTAACCAACACGAACGGGTAGATTGAGGCAGATGTGCCATTTTTAGGAGAGCTGGGCGAGCCTCTAGGAGCTGAGGTAGACGAGCCGCTGGTTGACCCGATGATCGACGAGTTAGCGGAGCCGATAGTTGAGGTAGAGGAGCAAATGGTCTCCCCAGTGATGGACATGGAGGAGGACCTAGCGATGTTGTTTGGAGTCGAGTACGAATCTAGTGATGATGACTTTGAGGGACCCGAGGGCGATGAGGAGGTTTGGGAGATGGACGAGGAGTGGTTGATGGCACCTGTCACGCCACCTCCGATGCCAGTTATGCCCCCACCGAGTACTTACAAGGTAGGAGGTTCATCTACCACTGTTGTTGAGGGACATTCTCTTACCCTCTTAGCACCTGGAGTTCTTGTGCCTCCGTCGATGATTGAGGATTTATGTACCCGCATGGGTAATCTAGAGTATGGTCATGGGCTGCTAGTGAAGAAGGTGATGACAGTGAGCGATGCTGAGGTGGCTGATAGCATTGCTATCGGGGAGATTCGTCTGAGGGTTTACGTTGTAGAGGGACATATACAGGTTATGGCATCTCATATGGTTCAGGCTGTGAGTAGATTGGAGCAGGTCGGTACCCGGAAGGAGCAGGATCAGCAGGCTACTACCCAACGAGATGAGGTGATTTCTAGACTTAGCCAGCAGGTGCAGACTCTACAGGCCGCCGTGCAGCATAGAGACATGCAGATTCAACAGCTATAGACTTTGGTTGCCGAGATGAGTAGCCGCGAGGGTACTTTGATGCAGTGCATACTTGGATTGGATAGACGCCTCACTAACGTGGAGAGGAGATCTCCGGGACCCTAGTAGTCCTATTGGTTGTTTGCTTTGATTTTGTTGGATTATGACCATTTTGTATAGTTCACTAAACTGCTAGTGCCAGTTAGTGAGGTCACGCTGTCGAGTGTATTTTGTTTTTGTAAACGCCGCAGCCTTTCAGATATTTATGTAGGATCTGGTAGTAGACACTTAGAAATCATTACGATTGGATGTACCAGTCTTGGAACTGAAGATTGTAATTCTTGGGGGAATTTTGGTTGTATGTGTATCACCTCATTATTATTATTATTATTATGGTTATGGAAGATTATGGTTATCCTTGATTATGAGTTTTGTGTGATTGTAGACGTTGTTTCCCTTGAGTGATCTTGTTACTAGACTGGCTTGACCCCGAGTGTTGAATGATTCCAGTTGGCGAATCCTTCACACGTGTATGTTACTTGTTTTCATAGTCCATGAGTGGGTATTGCTTTTGATACTTGCCGAGACCCGTTGACCAAACTATATTAAATGATGTTTTAAAGATTGATGAATTTTTTTTAAACTGTGGACCGTTATAACGAATTCGTGCGTGTGATTAACGAATGTCGTGATGTAAAAAGTGTATTGAATTTTTTTGTGTAACCTCTTCGTGTAAATAATAGTAAACGTGTTTTCAAATTTCATAAACTGACCCTGTGGTGTCAAACAAATTTTCCTTCAAAAATAAAATAAAATAATATATATATATATATATGAATAAATAAGTAAATAATGAAAATGGAGGATGGAATGATGCTATCTTCTTTTCTCTCTTTTAAAGCAATCAAATTTGTATTTTAACTTTTTTTTATAACTGAGAAAATGACTTACGCGTGTAGCATATGAAAAAGGGACGTTTTGACGAGGATGGACATGACGTCGTTTGGTCCTCAATTATGCATAACTTGATCAACTATGCGTAATTTACGAAGAACCACATTATGTCATGTAAATCGTCACCCTTAAAATGCTCGATAATTGGGATAAATGTTTAGGTCAAGCTTTCAGAAGGAGAAAATGTTTTTAACCCTACTAGGGATTCTTGTGCAAGTAACCTTACTCCTATTGACTGCATGGAGAGAGTCTTATGTGAGTCATTGTAATCGAGTCGTCCCGAAGGGAAAATACCAACGGTATTGTTCGGAACGAGTGTGTCTAGAAAAGAGTGAAGTCTAGTTCGTGGTAATATAGATCGGCGATTGTTATGGAGACGTGTGTAGAGACCAAGTGTGGTCGGTGTGCTAGTGAGCAATCATAGAATTGAGTCATTGAGGGTGCGAATTTTTGTCAAAATCCGTATGTAAAATAATATAGAATGAATAGATACATCTGCTGCCATAGCTATAGAGTCAAGATATGTTTGTCTTGGGTGAAATATCATATACATCTCCAATAGTCAAAATTGCCTAAAACATATGTAAATTGGATATTTCAACTTCTATTAAGGAAGCTAGTTCAGATTGTTAAGAAGTATATCAATGAAAAGTCAATTTTATACCCAAAAAATCAAAATTGGTACCTAAAGGTTAAGATACGCATCCAAAGAGTTAAACTAAGTCCCGATAATAACATAATATATGTAAATCTAAAAGCGAACACTTTAGCTCCAACAAGATAACCTAATACAACATACATTTACAGAAAAATAAATATCATACACTGATAAATTTGTACAAATAGCTCGAAATTGTAAACAAATTAATTACCAGATAAGATAAAGCTTTGGTGGATGCAGGCAGATCGGGTTACAGTGGTTGGTTGCGGTTTCAACAGTTGGTACCTATCATGGTGGAAGATGAGATTAAATAACATAGAGTTGATGACGAAATTAGTAAGGAACTCGTGTAGAAGGATGAAGAAAAGAAATTAGCTTTTGTGTGTGTGTTTGTGGCTGCAAGTGAAAAAGAAGAAAAGGGATCTATGAATTAGAGGGATGTTGAGGGTTTTGATTTTGGGGAAAAGATGGGCGGGAGACATGAAAAAAACAAAGCGGGAGAACAAAATTTCAGAAATTTTTGGTGTGTGTGAGGTAATAATTTTAGTATTTACTATAAAAAATAGTACTCCATAATAATACGTTTTATAAATCATAACTTTGAGTTATAAAACAAGGAATGCAAAACTAGATTTTATAAAGCTTAAAAATAACAATTTAATTGCTAATAACTAATTTCTATTAAGTCACTCGGTAGAAGTAGTATACATTGGTATAATAACTATTAGAGTACATATTATATTGTAATCGGCCCATTGGCCCGAGCCCAGTTTGTATAGCAACCCATAGTCTAGAAGGATCCTCTGTATCCTATATATAGGACCATTGTAATCAATCAATAGTCAAGCATAATCAATAGAAGGATCCTCTGTATCCTATATATAGATGTGAGGCATGTCCGATTGACGGGCTAGTTTCGTCTTTTTTAATAATTATCAAAAACGTGTAACACATGATATATTTTTAAGGGTAAAATCATTTTACATAAGATTATTACGTCTAATGGACACCTTTATCCTCATTTTCCGCCATTCGTTTTAATTCTTCTTCCGCAACCGTTTTTCTTCCTCAATAGCTTGTTCTTGTGTAATTGCTTCATTTTGATATATATTTTCTCTGGATTCGTCTCTGTTCTTAGTTTTTACGGGTAGATCTACCCGTAAATTGTCACTGGATTCGTCTCTGTTCTTAGTTTTTAATTCATCAATATGTTCGTTTCCTTTAACTACATTGTTTTAGTTATAATCCTTACTAGTTAAATGGGTAATATAATGTCACACCCCGCTAAAGCGGAAACACAGGGTGCAACAACCCATAGCACATCGTCTTTGTTCTTAGTTTTTAACTAAATCGCAAATACGCCATCATAAGTGTGAGTGTCGAAGAATGTCGATATGAGGGATGGGTACTCATAGGTCTCAGAGCTCTCCATCTGTACTTGCACACATATATAAGATGAAATCAATTAAAAACAACATATCACAATACACCATGTATATAATGAACTATATAAATGTAAATCAATTATAATGTGTCTTACGTGCTGATCTCGAAGGGAAACCAATGAGCGGGATCCCTGTCGGCAGAAGGTCATGCTTTGAGCCCTATTTTAAGCATTTTGAGCGGCTCGGACAGCGTGCTTAGGGTCTAGCCAAAAGTCAATCAACTTATCCCATTGTGTCTGCCCCACGTTCGGGGGAGGTCAGTATCTTATGCTTTCCACATCACGCGTCTCGCTAGGTTTGACACTCCAATAGGTATGCTTTAAGTAAGACTTGTTGTCGGTGTAGACCTTGGCGAAATGTTGTTCGATGTCAAACCATAGCTTGGAGCGCATGCGGGGCACCAAGTCAAAGTTTTGTTGTAATCAGATATACCAAAATAGATTTAGAGATATTAATAAATAAACAGATTTAGATAAACATACACATTTAAATAAATGAACACGATAATAAAATTATATGAAATGAAAATGAAATAACTTACCACGAGCCGTTCCTTTATCATTATACTCAAACCTGATCTTTAGCGGGCCATATTCATCCATGCATTTCTTGAGCCTGAGGTTCCTGGTTTCTTTGCGCACACCCTTTGTTCCTCCATCTTTGTCGCCTCCCATGCCTCCCCTGGTGGATGTAGTTTGGCGTGTCGCTATAGAATAGAAGATGTAGTTTGGCGACAATCATATCAACATCACACCTGTGGTCAACTATACTTAGCATTTGGAATGTAATTTGTATGCTTTAATGTTTAAACTTTTATCGATTTCTAATGTAATTTGTATGCTTTAGAGTTTAAACTTTTATCAATATATAATGTAATACGTATGCATTAATGTTTGAACGTTTATCGATTTGTAATGTAATTCGTATGTTTTACCTTTTTATTAGTTTAAGTTCGCACAACGTGGTTTCGAAAGCGTAACAAACCTTAATAGCACTTTCGAAAGTTTGGAAATGACAAGTGGTTTTGTGGTTTAACACCGAGATATAGTCATTGGAAAACAAAATGCAACGTCACCCCTACCGTCATTACCCGCCGAATACTGTTGTAGGGAAAAAGTTCGTCGCCTGTTGTAGTTTTTCTTGTAGTGAAAAAAATAATAATTTCTTTTATATTTGAGTGATGTTTTCCATTCATATCCTTTCAAATTTAGATTTTTGCAACAGACCTGGATGAGAAAATAAGTCACAACTTTTTTAGAATCAATTTTTGTCTTCCGTTGCTATTCCATTGCAAATTTTGAAAATTTGCATCCGAATTGCAATGGAAAACAAATGATAATTCTAGTTAGATTTAAATTTTATCTTCGGTTGCTATCCGTTGCAAAGACTGAACACATGTATTCGTAAGTCTACTTTCGAACACAATACACATGAAAAAATATGCAGAAAAGACTGAACATTCCTGAGTCATGGAAAAACTAACCACTTATGGTGTGCGTCGATCAGTAACACGTAACAAATGTATTTGGATGTACACGATACGTTCGTTTTCTAATATCTCGTTCTCAGACCAACGCTGCTAATTCCGTAAGACCATCTACATCGTTCGTCTACAATTCAAACAATAACAAATATAGAATAAATTGCCTGCGGCACGTATCATCATATTTCAAAAGTATTGCTAAAAGGGTGTTTGGGATTGCTCATTTTTAAGTGCTTACTAAGAAGTTGTATTCAAACACTCACCGTCTTAGTATGCATCTGTGAGCCTGGTCGATTTTGTTGGGCTGACCTTTTGTGTCACCTACAACTGGAAGGAGCAGGTTGACACATCATGTGTTAGAGCATGTATACATCTCAACTCATCCGTTGACCATCTAATGTATAACAATAACATCTTGACTCCTCCGTTGAACATCTCATGTACAACGATAGCATCTCGACTCATCGGTTGAACATCTCATGTACAACGATAGCATCTCGACTCATCCGTTGAACATCTAATGTATAACGATAGCAACTCGACTTATGCGTTGAACATCTCATGTACAACGATAGCATCTCGACTCATCCGTTGAACATCTAATGTACAACGATAGCATCTCGACTCCTCCGTTGAACATCTCATGTACAACGATAGCATCTCGACTCCTCCGTTGAACATCTCATGTACAACGATAACATCTCGACTCATCCGTTGAACATCTAATGTATAACGATAGCATCTCGACTTATCCGTTGAACATCTCTGTACTATACGTTATCATATCGAATAATTTGTTGAACAATCTAATGTACTTAACCGATAGCATCTCGTCTGCTATGTTGAACATCTCATATACAATGATACCATCTCGACTCCTCGTTTGACCATCTAATGTATAACCATAACATCTCGACTCATCCATTGAACATCTCATGTACAACGATAACATCTTGACTCATCCGTTGACCATCTAATGTATGACAATAACATCTCGACTCATCCGTTAAACATCTCATGTACAACGATAGCATCTCGACTCATCCGTTGAACATCTCATATACAACGATAGCATCTCGACTCCTCTGTTGACCATCTAATGTATAACGATAGCATTTCGACTCATCCGTTGAACATCTCATATACAACGACAGCATCTCG
The DNA here is from genome assembly GCA_026074375.1 of Tanacetum coccineum. Lineage (NCBI taxonomy): Eukaryota > Viridiplantae > Streptophyta > Magnoliopsida > Asterales > Asteraceae > Tanacetum > Tanacetum coccineum. Next base: position 20,503 of record BQNB010089155.1, read on the forward strand.
ACTCCATCGTTAATCTATACTATGTTTCAACAATATCATCTCGACTCGTCCGTTGAACATATCATATACAACGATAGCATCTCGACTCCTCTGTTGACCATCTAATGTATAACGATAGCATTTTGACTCATCCGTTGAACATCTTATATACAACAACAGCATCTTGACTCATCCGTTAAACATCTCATGTAATATCATCTCGACTCGTCCGTTGAACATATCATGTACAACGATAGCATGTCGACTCATTCGTTGAACGTCTCATGTACAACGATAGCATCTCGACTCATCTGTTGACCTTCTAATGTATAACCATAACATCTCGACTCCTCCGTTGAACATCTCATGTACAACGATAGCATCTCGACTCATCCGTTGAAGATCTAATGTATAACGATAGCATCTCAACTCATCCGTTGAACATCTCATATACAACGATAGCATCTCGACTCTTCCGTTTGCTAATTAATTATGCATGACTCTGCAACAGAATACAAAATAAATTTGCAACGAAAAATAAATTGTAATTTCTTTTAGACTTATTTTTTTGTCTTTCGTTGCATTTCCGTTGCAATTATGAAAATTTGCAACGGAAAATAAATTGTACTTTCTTTTAGACTTATTTTTTTGTCTTTCATTGCATTTCCGTTGCAATTATGAAAATTTGCAACGGAATTGCAACGGAAAATAAATTGTAATTTCTTTTAGACTTATTTTTTGTCTTTCGTTGCATTTCCGTAGCAATTATGAAAAATTTTGCAACCGGTTATAATTTGCAACGGGAAAATAACATTGTAAAATTTCTTTTTTGATTATTTTTTTGTCTTTCGTTGCATTTCCGTAGCAATTTTGTATTATTTGCAACGAATTTGCAACGTAAAAAAATAACAATATATATAAAAGAAATTAGTTTATATTTTGCAACGGATTTGCAACCATTTTCTTTGTCGATGCAAATTCGGTTGGTAATTCGTTGCATTACGGTTGCAAATTTGCAACAAAAATATACCATTACAAACTTTTCGTTGCATTAGCCTGTTTATGTGGTAGTGTATTATTTGCTTAACGACAACCCTTAGGGTTGTTGTTAGCATTTTCCTAAATAAAAATATCTTTAATTTTCTTCACCTGAGCTAGCAAGCAATTATATTATATTTTGAAGATATCATATTATTGTTGACAAAAAGGACAAGTAGTATTTCTTTTTGTTTCAGCAAGTGTGTAGTTGTAATTTCACCATATATTTCCATATCCTTGTGAAAGCCTCCTTTTGTAAAATAACTAATTCTTTAAGTTGCCTCAAATGCAAACGAGTTTCTTTTATATTTTGTATTGTAAATTATATTATTAACTATTAATTTGGTGCGAAAGAATTTCTAGTTATCTCATTCCGTGTACACATCTTAGGATGTTCGATAAAGTTATTGAAGACAACTATTTCTCTTTTAGAGCATTTCTAATGCTATGGAATTTACTAATATTAATTAGTATTGTCGACATATAAGCTTTTAACAAAAATCTACTTTCAATTAACTTACATCTTAGTATAACTTTTACAAAGACCATAAACAAACCCATTTATCACTTTAGTATGACATTCCTTATATTCTCTTCGTCTCATATTAAATGTTCAGTTTGAGTTTTTGAAGTTTTTTCTAACTTTAACTTTAAATGTTTTTGTTCATGTTATATAATACATGATGCAAAATATATGAATGGATTGAGTTTTAAATGTATTTTCATTAGTATAATTTTCATTAAGTATTATATAACAAAAAAAAGTTAAGGGCAATTTCATATATCCTCTTTTTAAAGATGGAAATTTCATATTTACTCAAAATGCTTTAAAATCATTGTACATTATGCATTCAGTGGTTGCACTTTGTGTATATATAAAATTAATCATTAAAGTAGCGTGATCTTTGAAATTAATCCAAAAAGTTATTTAAGGTCAAAGATAAAAAAACTCAAAAAATCAAAAACGTACATTTAATATGGGATGGAGGTAGTAAAATGCATGTAAAGTACTAAAGTGTGTAGGTGAAACCTAAATATACCACACTCTCATAATCTAAGTAAACCTTCTTTTCTTTTGTCGTATAAGCATGCATGGACTTGGGTGCTTGGGTTCATAGTCGAGAATAGAATTAAATTTGGATTTGGTTTAAAATTTAAATTTGGTTTAAACGTCAAAGAAAAAATTATTTAATTAGTTAATGAAAGGTATTTTAATAATTAGTGAAGATATATGTATTAGTTTATATTAATTTTATAATATACAATGATAAGAGAGATAAAGAGAGTATATAAAATAGGTTTATAACTTTATTTTTTAACTTTTGTATATTCTACATATTTGATACTTAAATTTAAATCCTAATTAAAAAGTTAACCAAAAAGTTAATTTAATATCAAATAAAGCTAAAACCAAATCCAAAGTGTTATAACGAACACACCCTTAGTAAGGGAGCTAGATGTAGCTTGCACCCGATAAATGTTACTAGGTTTCCACCTCAGCACACACCCAATAACACCACAATAACTAAAACATCATATCCAACTATAACTGTTATAGGCGCAAGCGGGTCCCATAACACACCACCAAAAATACCCCACTCACTCACAAAACAAGAGAAAAAAACAAACGGCAAGAGTTGAATTGGCTGGCGAGGGACGAATAACATCGAAGGAGCGGTGAAGTTTGGCATGCCATTGTGGTGACATTGGGAAAAAATCATAATAACACGTCATTAGGTTATTACACCGTGCCCTCTAACCCAATAACAGATTTATGTGGTTTTAATTCATGTCATCGACGGGGGTTGGTGCCACAACTGCGACCACCATACCCCTTGTCACTTCTTCCGTTGCCCTTATACCGGAGCATGAGGGTGGTGAGTATGCTGATTCTGTTTTCGCGGCCAATGTTCGGACCAGACGCCCAACTGAGAGGTTCGTAATTTCCTCAGATACTCATGATTCTAACGCAAATGCTGTAGATGATGAAGTTTCTTCGGTTGTCAGGTCTACTGCCCCGAGCTCTACTATTCTGATCCCTGATATACTTACCACAACTGTTGCTACTACTGTGGTAACGGGCACTTCTATTCCGCGACCCAGGGATGTCAATGAGGCTACGCATGCTAGTATTTTTGCAGATTCTACTTCTGCGGGTAATGTAGATCCGGATGCCGCGGGACCTTCTCAACCATCTGGAAATGATATCACTTCTGAGAGTTTTTACGTTTCTCTTGACATGGACTCCGAGGCACTGCATCAAGCATATGTTCCTAAATGGGATGTTCTAAATGATTCTCTTCTGGACGATTCTAACGTATGCCGCAGTGTGGTCGACCAACTTGCCCCTCCTGTCTTTTTCTTACAGCTG
>BQNB010089156.1:0-27476 GCA_026074375.1 Tanacetum coccineum
GAGTGTTTGTAGGGGACGAGTTTGTGTATTAGATTTGGTGTCAGGGTAAATTCTTTAATGGTATAATTGTTGGTTCATGATTTTAATTGCGGGAAAGATTTTTTTGACAGAGAGTAAAATTTTGAGTTGAATTTTTGGGTTAGTGTTGGATATTGTTTGTGTTGAAAAATTTCTTGGGTTCGTTGTGATAAATCGGAATCATGGAATCAAACAATATGAAATCTTCATGTTTGGATAAAGACGAAAAGGAAATACAACGACTGTGTGAAATAAAGAAAGAAATGCAAAAGAAATTCGACAATATTTTTCATAACTTTCAGATATGCATTCATGTTCTACGTCCAAACTGGTTTTATCAGAGTGGGGAATACGCTTTTCAGTTTCTCTTTGGAGAAAAGTTTCAATCCTTCAAGGATATATTTGATAATAACATAGATCAACTAAAGAAACAACTTGACAAAGAGGAACTTCATGAGTGTGATTCCAAAATATGTTTGGCAGTGCTTAAGAAACAGTTTGACACATTCTTTGATCTTAAGTCTTCTTTGTTTTCTTCTTATCAATATAAGTCGGAACTTGCACGTCAAAAGGAAATATTTCAAGAGTATGCTCACTATACTTATCAAAGTCTCAAAGAGACAATTCTAGCTTATCTTAATACTATCGACAAAATGATTGATGAAAGAGCATGTCATGAAGAAGAATTACGGATAACCGAAAAAGATGTCAAAAACAAACAGGAAAAATTAGAGATGGAGAAACAAGAAACAATGATCCAAAAGAGTGAATACAGCAGTCTAGGAGATAATTCGGATGCTAAAAGAGAAAAACAAGAAAAGAAAGAGAACTGCAGCAAAACTTTTCAAGAACTTAAGATGGTCGTTTTGGTTATAAATCCAAGGCAATTATTCGCAAAAGAGAGTGAATTTGCATTTGAGGTACTCTTTGGGGAGGATTATGATTCTTTCGCATTTAAGTTTTATCATAACCTTGCTCGACTAGAAAACCAGTTGAGTCGTGTAGAAAATCATGAGGGTGACTCAAAGACGTATTTGATAGAGCTCAGGAAATAGTATGAGGCATTTTTAACGAACGGAAATCCAAAATCTTTGGAGTTATCTATGTTTTCATACTACATGGAAGTGTTTCAAAAATACACATTATATGACATTAAGAGTATGAAAAATATGCTTGTCAGTTGCTTAAATGCTATAGAGAAAGAAATTGATGCAAGAGCACATCATGAAGACAAACTAGCAAGAGTGTATGATAGTAGGGTAAATGAAAGAACGACGCAGATACAAGAGGGAATGGTTTATATGGTAAAGGATAAATGTGATGATGGTTTGGTTGTTAAGGCAAGGAGAGGGACAGAATCCGAGATGAAGGATGAATGTAGTAATTCAGGAAATGATACACAGGATGAAGGTCCAGATATCAGACTCTCCAATGACACAAAGCTATTACATGAGGTACAATCCACAATTGCATACAATGAGGATGCTAATGACAGACAGCATGCTGAGCAACCTAAATTCATTAATGAAGGAAAGGTTGACCAGGATGCTGAACAATGTCTAGAGAACAAAACAACTAAATCATTAAACCAAACTCTAGTGTCTGAAAATGATTGTCTCAAAAAGACCATTGCAAAGTTACAACAGGATTTTTCAAAACTAGAGGCACAAAGGATTGCTTTTGAAATAGCACTTCAGCACAAGTATCAAGAAAATAATTCTTTGAAAACATTACAAAAAGAAAATGAGAATTTTTTGGCATCTTTGCAAATCGAGAATGCTCATTTGAAACAGACGTATAAAGATTTGTATGAGTCAGTCCAAAGGTCAAATGTTGAGTCTAATCAATGTGATGAAGTGAAAATTAAGGTCAATGTTGATGAAATTGAAACTAACAACATTGAGTTGGAACATCGGGTGTATTTATTGCTTAAAGAGAATGAACACTTGAAGTTGGTTTACAAAAATTTATTTGACTCGATTAATCACATTTGTGGGACAGAAGATTCCTCTCCAAGCTCAACTAATGAACTTGAAAAGGAATCGGGGGAGAATACTCGTGATAATGCAAAATTTGAGTTTCAAACAAAGTTTATCGAGCTTGAAAAGGTTTTAACTCAACAAACAAAAGATTTTAATGATGTCAAACTTGAATTGTCGAAAAGAACTGCTAAATTCGAGGCGTATTTTGAAAAACTTGAAAAAAACGAAAGTTGTTCTTGAACGACAATTGGCTCGTATGGTCGATGATTCTAAAGCTGAAAAGGATCAATTTTTGAAAGAAATTAATCATTTGAGAACTCAATTGGAAAATCTGAAAGGAAAGTCTGTGCAAACTAAGTTTGGTAAACATTCAATTTTGGGAAAATCATCAGCTGATACATTGTCGATAAACTATCAAATTTCAAAATCATGGTTTACTCCCAAAGTTGATGTGCAAAAGAGTTTGTCAAAACCAGTCACTTCACAGTCTTTGCCTAAAAATGAAAAAGATCAGCTTTTAAAATAAATTGGATATTTGGAATCAAAATTGGCATCACAAGATATTCGTTCTTGTCAAAAAGAATATCATGAGTTGAGGACTTCGTATAATGCTTTAAAAGTAAAGTTTGATTCTCTTAATCGGAAAAAGAAGGAACCCAATGTTTCAAAATCTTCAAAACCTAAAGTAAGAGTTTCAGAAAAGGTTCACACGGGTGATTCCTCAAAACCGTTTTCACAAAGGGTTTCTCAGTTTACAACCTATTCTTTACAAAAATATAGAAAGTTTTCTAAGAAATCTCAAAGTTTTGAAACATTTTCTCCTCATAAGGGTTTTAAGACAAGAGCTTCAAATGAAAATAATCAATCTTTTGACACATCACACTCGTGTTTTACACCGGTAAAACAAGTGTGGATCCCAATTAAGGAATCTCAAACTTTTGAAGCATCTTCTTCTCAAAAGAGTTTTAAGACAAGTACTTTCAAAGGAAAGAATCATGTTTTTGTTACTCCACACTCTCGTTTTACACCGGTAAAACAAGTGTGGAGGCCAAAGCAAAGTCATTCGAAATCTTTCAAATATTCCAAATCAGAAATGCTTTCGATGCAAAACAAGAATGACTTTGCTTCAACCATCAACAAGAAAGGAAGAGTTTCAAACGAAACAAATTTTCAGGATGTTTCATCAAATGACATTAACAAATGGAAATCTTCTTCGTCAACAAGATTTAAAACTCCATTTGAAACACCGAGTTTCAAAAATCAATGGAATATCAAGAGGAATTTTAAATCTCCGTTGATTCCACGAGAGCTGTTTTCAAATGAAACACTAGTTTCAAGCCCTCGTTGGAACTCAACATCTTTACATCGACTTGACACAACTTTCAATTGGTTTTCAAAATTTGTTAAACCCATTAGCACCGTGCTTAAATGGGTTCTAAAAGTTGTTGTCTAAATTCGATGTCAATGGTTTGTAATCATATATCAGATTGCAAATCGTGCTTTAAATAAAAGGAAAATGTACGTTTTAGTGCATAATTCCTTAACAACGAAAAGAGAAATCTTTTCGGTCTTGAGCTATTCAAATAAAACATTCAAAGTTTTGTAGCTCAAGTTAATGGTTTGTAATCATATATCAATTTGCAACTCGTGCTTTAAATAAAAGGAAAATGTACGTTTCAGTGCATTTATCCTTAACAACGAAAAGAGAAATCTTTTCGGTCTTGAGCTATTCAAATAAAACATTCAAAGTTTTGTAGCTCAAGTCAATGGTTTGGAATCAAATGTCAGATTTCAACCCGGTCTTCAAATAAAAGGGAAGTGTACGTTTCAGTGCGCTTTACCTTAAAAAGAAGAGAAATCTTCTTGTTTTTGAGCAAAAAATTTTCAACTTTTTCAAAAATCTTTCAAAAGTTTGCTCATCAAAATGGTTTGTTATTAAATTTCAGATAACAACCCGGTTTTCAAATAAAAGAAAAGTGTACGTTTTCATGCGCCTTTATCTTAAAAGAAGAGAAATCTTCTTTGTCCTGAGCAATTTTTTATCAACATTTTAAAAAAAAGTGTGCTCGGGACATACGACTTCTAAGTAAATGTCAGCTTAGGACTCATTCTTCAAATAAAGGAAAGTGTACATTTTTGTACATTTATCCTCACAACGGGAAGTTTACAACTTCTTGGACTTGAGCTATTTCATTTAAGATATTCAAAATCTTGAGCTCAAGCCAAACGGTATACAAATGAAAATGTTTTGAACAAATGATAATAATCGTATAAAAGAAGGTTGTGGTCAAGATGTTTTTATATCGATAAGGCCTCGCAAATGGTGAAGATTGGGTCCGGTTACAACGTTTTCCTGAAATTAACATGATGATGAGTGGAGCATTCTACTAACCAAAACGTTTTTTAGAATTTATATACTTTGACCGCAACAATTTTTCAAAATTTGTTTAGAACAATCAAAAGGTTCCAAATCAGCATCATGGCTATACCGTTTTTCTCCCAGTGTTTTCAAATTCTCATATAGCTATTTTAATCCATTGATATCAAAAATATCATTTGGTATGCTATTTTTGAGGGGGAGAAAATGGATTAAAATGTGATCAAGAAAGATAAATGCTTAAGTGTGTGGAATATCAAAGTGATCTAAAAGACTCAAAGTGCAATCAACTCTTTCCTCCATGTGCAAAATAATTTTGAATATCAATGCACATGTGTAGGGGGAGTTTTTCTCAAAAAGTGAAACTTTAAGTGTTTAAATGTTTTATTTATATCAAACACTTTGAAAGATTTCAAATGGTTTAAGGTTTTTGATCTTAAATACCATCAACCAACTACCTCACAAATGATCAAAGAGATATAAGAGTGTAAGGTTAGGAATATATCCGCATGACCAACCAGACCGAGAATCAACCCAGGGACATTCAAGATAGGAATATAGGTCCTTAGGTATGATGGAGTAGAATGTGAATGGGAATAATGTTAACTAAGGCATGAGTTATCATCGGAACAATCACAGCAAGATGATAATGAGGACGCGTTCGTTTAACATTGAAGGGGTTGAAGAATGAAAAAGAATTGTATGGATAAAGGGTGAAAAGAAAGAAGCCCTCCACAAACTTTAGGCAGAAACCGGGTCAATACATAATCTATCGAATATCACAAAGATGATATTTGGTATTGAAGAAAGACATCATGGACCCAGTGATGCAATGTGATAAGATCGATTTAAGCTCAACTAGGATTAGTTTTATAGATAATATTGAATGCACAGCGGAATAATAAGAAAGCAATATTATCAAACAAGGTTTTCTTCATTGAACGTTTCCCTATTACCCCAACTATAACTTGGGGCTACACCAACTACTATGGTGTACTAACTAACTAACTAACTAACTTTGTGTACACACACACACCTTTACTATTCGACTCTCATCAGTCGATGTTTCTATGGATGTCTAAAACTACACGCCTATGATCTCTTTATATAGGGAGAGATCATGGCTTACAAAGGAAGTAAATCAATAGATAAGGAAACTATTTAAACCATATTAAATCACATTAAATCACATTAAATACTTTCCTAGTCTTTATCTTGTAAATCTTTGACCAAATCTTCATTAATTCTTCAAAATCTTCCATCTTTGTAGAATTACATAGTTGCCAGATTTAGTCCTTTTGTTTCATTCTTTTATTTATTTTGTCTCATCAAATCAAGAATCCCAACAATCTTCCCCTATTTGATGATGACAAAACAAACAAAGTCGTGTATGAACTTCATCATAAAGCCAAAGCTTCCCTGAACTTGAATTTTTAATCATCTCCCTGAATGAAAACAATTCTTCCTTTGTAGATACCCCCACCCCCCCTAGCTTTCCCCTTAACTTATGATTCAGCAACCACACATAATACTGCAAATCATAAGACCTGTCATCTTTCTTCCCCTTTTTGTAATCATCTATAGGGGTCTTCTGTAGAAATTCAACTTGATCATAACACTACAAATCATATGACCACAACTACTATTCCACCTTCCATACTCAAAATACTCCCATGAAGCATAATATGAAAACTGACATTGAGATAGAAATATAAACTCCAGTAGTAAAAAATGACTAGCGAGTAAGAAACAAACACTTCCCCTCAAGGGGTGCAGTAATGGGTAAACATTTAATCAATAAGCTTCTCCTGAAACCCATATGTTTACCATCTCTTGAATCTCGATCTCTGTAGGCTCTATGTAGTGATCACTGATGAAGAAAATCGAATATAACGAAATTGATGAAGAAGTAGAATCTCCCAAACTTGTGTCTTATGTCTTGCACTATCCACGTGACGTCGAACTCATACCAAGACCAAAATATAAGTAGATCATAATCTCTTGACAAAATCCTCATCTATATGAGACACTGAGCACTACAACGTAACTCCTTTAAGTGATAGCAAATGTGAGCATTAAGCACCATAAGTTAGACCCACACACTTTGCTAATTATGACAAGTCCTTCGTCACACCATTAAGCACGAACAAGTTACCTCCTGCTAAAAGGTATGATAAACCACGCATTGTGAAACTCAACTACAATTCAAATAAGTGATAATCAATCATATCGAATCCCCTCTCAAATAATTCTCCAAACACACGCCTTTTAAAAATGTTTAAGAACATTTAAAAATCATCCGTAACGTCCCCTTAACGAGCATTTCAGATCCACATCCCAATCCAAAACCAAAATTCATGTATTACCCGATATCTGATAAAGCAAGCAGTACGTTCTAAGATATCGGATAACATTAGCGGTACTTTCACAAACAGCAGCGGTACTTTGATCTTTTCAGCGGTACTTTGATCTTTCAGCGAGCAGTACTTTAATATAGAGAGAAGTACCTTGAACAATGAATGAGAAGTACCTTCGAACAGTACCTTCGAGCAGTACCTTCATGAACTTGAGCAGTGCCTTCATTCTTCATAAAGATCATTGATGAATCTAAAGATCGTTTAAACTCAGGTTGTTTAGACCTTTATCTAGGATAATATCAATGTTCATAAGTTATAAAAACAAAGCGGAATAAGAACAAATATATTCAACAAGGTTTACTTCATTGAACGTTTCCCTATTACCCCAACTATAACTTGGGGCTACACCAACTACTATGGTGTACTAACTAACTAACTAACTAACTTTGTGTACACACACACACATTTACTATTCGACTCTCATCAGTCGATGTTTCTATGGATGTCTAAAACTACACGCCTATGATCTCTTTATATAGGGAGAGATCATGGCTTACAAAGAAAGTAAATCAATAGATAAGGAAACTATTTAAACCATATTAAATCACATTAAATCACATTAAATACTTTCCTAGTCTTTATCTTGTAATTCTTTGACCAAATCTTCATTAATTCTTCAAAATCTTCCATCTTTGTAGAATTACATAGTTGCCAGATTTAGTCCTTTTGTTTCATTCTCTTATTTATTTTGTCTCATCAAATCAAGAATCCCAACATAATGCACAACCCTTCCCAACCACTCAAGATTCTCTCAAAATAATTCTTGTTTCATTGTCACGGAGATTAAATGCATAATCTATTGACATCTCACTCTGAGATTGTTGATATTGAAAAGGTGGCAGTCTGTTCCAGCCTCCGATCACAAAAACCAAAACACACTTATTGAGTCTAGAGCCAAATGAGATCAATTTATAAATCTCACATAGGACACAAAATTACATTTGTATCAAACATCAAAGATACAAAAAGTATAAGAGTCGCTTATATGTCTATGTGATATTGCATGTCTTAGTGACATTGCCGGAACATTCAAGAGTGATACTTAAATTAAGTATTTCACAATGAATGAATGGAAATCCTACCAGTGCTAACATCAAAGCCAACGCTGAACGTAGGTCACTAATTTGAAAATGAATGATTTATGATTCAATTAGTGTTAACTAGTAATCTAAGTGATCTAGTTGTTATCGTGTTTTTCGGAATTTGTTTTCGAAAAACACAAACAACATTTCCTTGATTCATTCAAGTAAAGTGTTGGATTACCAAGGTTACTTATGATGTCACAATTTTGATAAGGGGAGATTGTTAGAATTGAAGTTAGTAGATGACTCTTATGCTTCGACCACACTTCACACATAACTACACTATCGAATATTCGAGCATAACAAGATTATGATTATGTTTGATGGTCATCAAATATAATCAGAGGAAGAGTGTTTGATAGTGTGCAACATTTAGGGGGAAGAAATGTGAAGTATGTGTATACGAATGGTTGTTTATTTGGGGGGAAGCAATTAGGGGGAAGAACATCAATAGCATCTCTCCCTTTTAGAAACAAGAACACCGTCATAATTCATACCTTCATTTCTCATACTCAAAGTTCAAAGATACACTTCCGCAACTCTGATAAATCAAAGAACTTCTCAAATCGTCAAGTTGTTGATCAAGACAAAAGTTCTACACGAGGAAGATTGTAAGCTGTAAAGAAAGTATGAGTATGTTGGTCAAAACCTGTAAAAGACAAATCAAGATGGATTCACGATAGACAATGATGATATGAAAAGATCTCAAAGGTAAAGACGAAAGAAAATGAAAAGATAAAGATCACGATCACAAGAGCATGATTGGAACAAGACCACTATTACACAACAAGACTCAAAACAATCAAGCATTCAAGTTCAAAGATCAAAGTTACAAGAGAGATCTCAATGATCATCCTTTTGGGGGAGATTGTTACGAATAAGAAAATGATGATCATTAATGCAATCAAAGAGAGATCTTAATGATCGTCCCTTGGGGGAAGATTGTTAGGATTGATAAAAGTGACAATCTTATTGAGATAAAAGTCTTGTTATAAATAGAATAATAATATTGTGTAATAGGTTAGGTAGATAGCCCGTGACTGATATAAAGTCACGAGACCTAACAAATAGGCCAAAAGCTAAGAAACAAGAGCTCCATGCTCTTATTGTAAATTAGGTATAAATACCCCTCCATTACCTCATTTGTGAGGTGTGTCTTTATGTGTTTCTTAATCTCATTCTAATCTTTTCTCTAATCCTTCTCCTCCCTCTTTCTCTCTCTACTTTCTCTCTCTACTTTCTCTCTCTAAACTAAACACTATATTGCTTATTGATCCTGATTTTCAGACCTCACAAGTGGTATCAGAGTTGCACAGGCGATTCGTGATGTTTAGCTTATTCTGGTCAGCTTATTTTCGCAGCTTATTTAAGCTTATTCAGTCAGATTTAGTCCAGATTCAGATTCAGTCCAGATTTAGTTCGTGTGGTTTATTCGAGCTTATTTCAGTGTATAACAGTTTTTCAGCTTTTTACATCAGTTGTTTTAGCTTATTTTCAGTTTAGTTGATCTGATCGAGTTTGGATGCTTACGGTTTTATCGTATGATCAAACTCGGTCAGATTCGATCATACAATGTGTTTTAACTGCTGATTTTACATTTTTGGATCTGGTAAACATCAAATTTGACATTTGACTGGTCAAACAATCAAACTCAGAGGTCAAAGTCAAACTCGGTAATATACATGTTTCTTCCGAGTTTCATACTTAGATTCTGAAAATGGATTTTGGTCCAAATCGAACATGTACAAGCAGTTACAAGAAAGAAAAAGAACAGCTGTGTTGCTATGTGTGTATCTACTAAATCTGTTACAATCAAACTCGGAAGTATACACAAATTCAGAAATGTTGCCGAGTCTTGTTTATCGAAAATGAAAACTAAGAAGACACAAATTTTACAACAGCCTATCTGGGTTACAACAGTTACAAATCCTATAATCAATCACCTCCAACAACACCACAAGACTCGAAACCAAGCCTAATTCCCAAACTCCTCATCTCCAATAACATCTCAAGACTCAAAACCGATAATGAACAACACAAGATCTCAGATTTATTTTCTCTTCGTGTTTCTAAAGTAATACATGACCTTTCAAGATCAAGAACACGAAAGAAATATCATCATTGATCTTTGTGAACTATAAGTTCTTTCAATATCCAAAAAATAAAGAAAGCTTTATAACAAAATTTGTTACAGCCTTTCTTTGTTTCGATGTCAGAAACACGATAAAACATAAAACTTACCCGAGACCACTCAAATGATCTTGAAGCCTTCAGAGAAGAATAAAGGGTTCGTTTAATAGGGTCTTTGCTTGTTGATTGCTCACAAAGAGATAGATGTGCTATTCGAGATTGGATTTTTGAGAAGGAGTTATCAAAAGTAATGAAAGTAGGTGTGTAGATATGAGATGTGGAGATAGGGTTATGTGACATAAGGTAGATCGTGTTCTATCAGTTGTAGTGATAAGGTTGGTATTGTGTGTCACAGATAGAGGCGAATGTGTAAATGTGATAGGGTTTAATAAAAAGATTTATGACCTAACAGCTCTATATGTGGTTTATATAAATTGTGTCATGGGCCTGATATCAAAAATGACCAAATAGAGTTGTTTGTGGACATATCGGGTATGGCCAAAAGTTCAATATAGACACAATATTTGTCATAGACCCAATGAACCAATCATAGCCACTCATTTTTTCATCAAAAATAAAAAAACCACTTTCCACCTTTTTAAAAAAAATTAAATATCTCACACACTGTTAATCGTTACGCAAAACAAAACATATCATCGCGACGAGAATTAAATTATCTTTCTATAGAGGGGCGACACTATGTACTTTCGACGAACTTTTTTTTATGATTTTATGAAGTCATATACGATTTTATGAAATCATATATGATTTTATGAAATCATATATGATTCGTTATACGAATCATATATGATTCGTCACACGAATCATATAGTTAAGTTTTCAAGAAAAAAATCTAATTCGTGACTGAAACAAAATTTTGAAAGAAAGTTCGTTAAAATCACAAAAATAATATGATTTCAGAGAAATCATATCATATTTCATGAAAAATCATATATGATTTCATGAAATCATATATGATTCGTTATACGAATCATATATGATTTTCGCAATTCGTGCCTGAAAAAAAAAATCGAAAAAAAGTTCCTCGAAAGTATATCGTGTCACCCGTCTACTGAAAGATAAAAAAATACTCGTCGCGATGGTGTATTTTTTGTCGTGTGACGATTTACCGTTTGTAAGATATTTTATTTTTTAAAAAGAGGTGAAAAGTGAGTTTTTTTATTTTTGATGAAAAAATGAGTGGCTAGGATTGGTTCATTGGATCTATGACAAATAATGGGTCTATGTTGATCTTAACTCGTCGGGTATGGACTGGGTCAATAACAAATGAAAGTGGGCTCAGTTGATTATTGAAAATGTTGGACTGAATCAATTTTGTTGTGGACTGTACACGAAAATTGAAAATTGTGTACATCAATGAGAATTTTGGACTAAATAAGGATATTGTGTTGGATCAGAATTTGTAGGCTTAAAATGCTAAAGGGCCGAATTTTTGTTAATTTTTTTTGGACACAAAAACATCAATTATTGCTTAAACCGATCCGGATAAAAGATTTACGAAAACTATTCAAAAGGCTAGTCTTGGGATTTAATCGCAAGAAGTGATTACGGGGATGGTTCGTTATCATTTATTTGAAGTTGAAGTGGAATTTCACGGGTGCGTGTACTTATCATATCTTAAAAGTCGGGGTTGGTTGGATGATGACTTTTAAAGATAACTTGTTCGAGCTTATAACCGGTTGTTGATGAAGACTTGTCAAATCTAGCAATTGAGTTCTCAAATGATTAATTTCTTTCAAAAATTGATCCTTTTGAGCTTTAGAATCATCAACCTTACGAGCCAATTGTCGTTCAAGAACAACTTTTGTTTTTTCAAGTTTTTCAAAATACGCCTCAAATTTAGCTGTTCTGTTCGACAATTCAAGCTAGATATCATCAAAATCTTTTGTCTTTTGAGTAATGATCTTTTCAAGATGAGTAACTTTTGATCCCAAATCACAATTTTCTTTATCGAAGTCATTTAATTTCCCCGTTGTTACCCTTTTTACTTCATCAGCGAAAGCATTCTCATGATTATCAATTTTCATCAACAAATCAGAATTTTCTTTTGTTTGTTTTGCTAAAGTCTTTTCCAGCTCAACAATCTTTATTTGAAAAACACATGTTTCGCTTTCAATCTTCGCATTTTCAAAATCTTTTGTCTGTTGAGCTACTATTTATTCGAGATGAGTTATCTTTGACACAAAAACACTTTTTTCTTCTTTGAAAGCTGTCATTCTATCCGTTGTTTTCCTTTTTAATTCAAAAGCAAAAGCATATTCAAGATTATCAATTTTCATTGATAAATCAGAATTTTCTTTTGTTTGTTTTGCTAAAGCTTTTTCGAGCTCAATAATTTTCTCCCCCATACCTAAGAACGAACATAACATATTTTTCGAATCCATTTTTCGATTTGTTACAAAAATAAGCACAAATGATATCTCAAAACGAACTTCAAAAATATGCAACACAACTAATATTCAACACGAAGCAGAAAATTCAACTCAAAATTTTAATTACTTTCAAAAAATCTTTCCCGCAATTAAAACCCGTAGACCAAACATTTATACTACAAATCAATTAAACCACCGCTCACTACACATTATCTTATACAAACCTTTTAAAAATTCAAAATTGGGCCAACCATAAAACACACAAATCAACCCAACACACTATTTTCGGTACACATAATTGAATGTCCAACAAAGATGAAAACACAAAGACTTGGCCCAATATGTAATCAAGAAATTTGATATTAAGCAAATGCAAAAAGCCCAACCAATCATTCGGCCCAAATCACTCGACACAGATAAAACACTTCACACACATATATTACCCTAACAAACCCTAACTCTATCTCATATCAACACAAGTATACAAACGCCTCTTTTATTTCTTTCTATCACTCAGTCACACACCCAACACTCACAAACGCATCATACCCTAAAAAAAAAATACACGCCTCCACTTCTTTTATTCACAAATCTTACACAAACACAAACTTCTCTTTTTGATTCTCATACAAACACTCGAACCACAAACACATACAAAAGATTAAAAAACCCACAACAGACAACATGAAGAACTCAAGATACACTGGTAAGATTTATTTCTTTTTGTTCTTGTGGGATTTCAGAAATCGACACCGAGAGAAATATGTAACATTCTTGTTATGTGTTCTCTTGAAGTATGTCGAAAATTAATTGAAGCAAAAGTCTTCAACAAGATCAATGATGAAATGGTTAATTTCTTGTGAAATGATCTTTAAAGATCACGAAAAATAAACCAAATCAGAGATCTTGATTCGATTGTTTCCTTTTGTCGATTTAGATTGTTAACTCAAAAGAGAAGAAAAAATTGACCACGCTTGTTCTTGATTTTTTTTAATGAGTTTCAAAAATGATGAAGCTTAAGTCTTCAACACTATTGATCTATGAAGAGATGTTCAAAATAAATCTTTATTGATTTATCAAGTCCTGAACGATTCTGAGGTCAAACCATCGATGGTTTCATTTTTGTTCTTATTATTTTCTTTTTAAATCAAAACGAAGACAGTGGATATGAACATGTTTGTTCTTGTCTATCTTTTGATTTTTCGAAATAAAATTGAAGAAAAAAAAAAAAAATAAAATAAAAAAAAAATAAAACAAAAAATAAAAAAAAAAATGAGATCTTAAAGTTCTTGTTTTTCTTTTTGTCTTTTCCTGTTTTCTGTTTCTTGTTGATTTCTGTTTTTGGTTTTCGAAACAAGGATCTATGATGAAATTGTGTGTTATAATCTTTTTGAAGAGATGATATACTTCAAGTATAACGAACACACAAAAAACAGAGATCTAATTTATCATTTGCCGAGATTGAGTTGATCCGAGTTTGTGACTAAGTTTAGATCTGGATCGGTGATGAGTTTTTCCTTATGAGTGAACTGAGATCTTGATATGTGAAATTCTTTTTTTTGTTACCGAGTTTGAGTTACTCGTGAAGATTTCGGATCTATGATGATGAGAAAACTGAGATCGATTCTTGAGTTGATTAATTTGGTGACCGAGTTTTATTTTTCGAGTTTAGATTCCGAGAATGAAAATCGAAATTAGATCGATAATGATTTGTGTTATAATCTTTTTAAAGATTTGATATAAGCACAAGAACTGAGATCTGAAAAATATGAATCTTGCTTTAAAAATGATTTGACGAGTTTGACCAGATCTGCTGAGTTTGACCAGATCGACCGAATTTGACTATTGAAACAGCTTGTTTACTGAATTTGTCTACTGAGTTTGACAATAAGCTCAAATAAGCAAATTTTGTACTGAATTTGCCAAGATTCTTACGATTAAACCCTAAGCAATCAATCTCGATAAAACCGAGATTAGCAAATAAGCACAAAATAAGATTTAAAAGCTGAATAAGCACATTTTTTAAGCAGATTGACTTTTTGACATAAAAATAAGCAGATTTGACTCAAATAAGCTCACGAAAATAAGCTGAAAATCACAATAAGCACACGAAAATAAGCACAGCAGATCAGGACAGAAAAAGCACAAGAAATAAGTAGATCTGAACATAATAAGCTCAAAATAAGCTGCTGAAATAAGCTGTCGGAATAAGCAATCTGAATAAGCTCTCCAAAACAACACTAAATCGCTCCTGCAGCTCTGATACCACTTGTTAGGTCTTGAAATTCAGGATCAATAAGCAATATAGTGTATAGTCTAGAGAGAGAAAGTAGAGAGAGAAAGAGGGAGGAGGAGGATTAGAGAAAGATTAGAATTAGATTAAGAAACACCTAGAGACACCCAAAGACACACCTCACAAATGAGGTGGTGGAGGGGTATTTATACCCTTTTACAATGAATGATCATGGAGCCCTTATCTTCTAGACATTTACAATTTAGCCCCTTTGACTTATAGTCTTTGACTATTTACCATCTACCTAACCTATTACACAATAATATTTCATTATTTATTACAAGACATTTATCTCAATAAGATCGTCACTTTTATCAATCCTAACAATCTTCCTCCAAGGGACGATCATTGAGATCTCTCTTTGATTGCATTAATGATCATCATTTCCTTATTCGTAACAAATAAAAAAATTGTAAATCGCCGAACCATAAGTTTGTCAATTCATTATTTACATAAATTAGGACGCTTCTTTATGTAAATAATAAATTATAAATGAGTGGGCTTAATGGTATCCAATATGACACGACTATGAACTCAAACCCGATAATCACTGGAATCCGTTAAAAAGATCTAGAAACACAATCGTGTCTTACCACTCAGCAGAATCTTAAGGACTCACTTAGAACTACCTTATATCATTCTTAAGTTATTGATTTTGCCGTTACAAATCCTTACGATCATGAACTGTTTGTGGAGCTAGCCGACCTGTGCACTCTTGAGCTAATGAATTTGATTCATCCTCGAACTAATGACTGCGTGCAATATTTCGCCGCCTATCGCATAAGATCTTCCGCGAGCTCCTCCCATTTGTTGACCTTTATTCTAGGAATATTTTTTCTCAAAATGTTCTTACTCTCCTCATCCCATCACCATTTGTTATAATTATTGTCGCTATGTATTCTTATACTTTTACTTTTGAGTCGAGACTCCCTATGTTTGTGCTATGATTTTCAAATAATTAAAATGAATAATTATTTTAATGAAGATTTTTGATGGTTTCAGATATATAATTTGTTTTTGTTGAGAGGTTGTAAGGATTGTGAGTTGTAACAAAGATGGCGATGAGGTTATGCTAGGATTATAGTGGATTTGGTTGATTTATAAAAACATAGTTGCTGGTTCAAGTTTTAAATAGGGGTAAAACGGACGTTTAAAAATATTTCGAAAGATTTATTAAGTGTCGAAAGTGTTTGAAAATATTCGTGGAGATTCTTAATATTAAAACGAAGGTTTAGGAATTATCTAAAAATGATAAGTCGTTGCCATGGGTTGTTTCTAAATATAGAAAGTTTTTATATATATTTAGCGAGCTAAGGATTTTGGTTAGACGTTAGTATTTCACTAGTTCGTTTTTGGAAATATGGAAACGATTAGAGTAGGGGATGCTATTAACGTACCGAGACTAAAAACTTTCCTAAAATGAAAACCTTCTATAAATAGTGACTTTTCGTAAGAACGTCGTAACATCTTCATAAACTTAATTAGTTCGTAAAAGCACATTTTATTGACTAAACTAAAGCACAAACATATATGGTTGTCTATTTCATTATTAAACATTGTGTGCAACGTTTTTTTATTATTATTATTTCTCGTTCTATGGCGCGTCTATTTATTAGGTCGCGGTTAGAGTCGTTCGGTTACACTTTATTCGCATCGTTTGCTTATGGAGAGTTCTTGCTAATTAATTAATTCACGGTTAGAACCGTTCGGTTACACTTTATTCGCATCATTTGCTTACGATGGGTTGAGTCATGATTCATCCTCGTACTTCCTAAGTAAGTTGAATAATCACATTCATTAGCCTCATCCGTTATTAATCATTGAACATTGCAGATATCAAAAACTAGACTCCGCCCTTAAACATTTGAAACCCTCATACAAACTTACCCACATGACTACACTTTTTCCTTTGACGCTTCCATTATTAAGAGATTTTCTTTACAACGCGGTTATATCAAATCCTAAAACTTGTAACGATATTTTTCTATAGTACCTATTTTGATAGATTAAATGTCCTGGTCAAACCTAGCCAAAATTTTCATATATTAAGAAGTGTCGAAACATCTAATTTTGCTGAATAGAGTTATCAACATCATGTTTAAAACTGGTTTATTAAATCTTAAATCTTTTCTTGGTCACATAATCGGTTAACTCAAATCGAATCCCGGGACAGGATTCCTTTAAGGGGTGGGTACTGTAACACCACGACAATTTTTAGAACTTTCAATTACTATTTTACCCTTTAACTTTTTGGTTCCGACTTGACTTTTTGAATTTTTGACCTTTTACGGCCACATAAAAACGATTACCACGTAGTCGGTAAATTTTTGAAAAAAATTTAAATAATAAATCATATTTATTATTACTTATCTCTCATTTACAAATTTAATTTTTTAAACTTATTTGAAACGAAAAAGAGAAAATCCCGCAATTGTGAAAAACCGCACACTCGTCCGATATTAATCGTCAAACCTTACAGATATCAAAAACTAGACTCTGCCCTTAAACATTTGAAACTTTATACAGACATACCCACGCGCCTACACTTTCTCCTTTAATGTTTTCACTATTAAAGGACTTTCCTTACAACACGTTTATATCAATCATAAAAATTGTAATGGTATTTTTCTGAAATACTTATTCTGATGGATTGAATATCCTGGTCAAACCTAGCCAAAATTTTGCTGAATAAAGTTATCAACGCCATGTTTAAAACGGGGTTAGTAAATCTTAAACCTTTTCTTGGTCACACAATCGGTTAACTCAAATCGAATCCTAGGACGGGTTTCCTTTAAGGGGTGGGTACTAACAACCGGTAATTTTTAGAACTATAAATGACTATTTTACCCTTTGACTTTTTGGGTCTGACTTGACTTTTTAACTTTTTGACCTATTACGGTCACATAAAAACGATTACCGCGTAGCCGGAAAATTTTTGAAACGTATTTAGATAATAAATCATATTGGTTATTATATATCTCTCATTTACAAATTTAATTTTTAAACTTAATTGAAACGAAAACGAGAAAATATCTCGCAAATTGTGAAAAACTGCGCACAACGCGTGCCGACGCGAAAATAATTAAATTATATTTAATTATCATATATTTAATAAATTATTTTACATTTTATTCAAAAACGTTTGTTAAAAACGCGAATATTCGAGTCAAAGTTTTTAATTTTATGGACAACGCTTGCACGTGATACCCAATGACTACACAAAATAAATAATAATCATTTTAAATAACTTTATAAAACAATTATGAAATAATAGTCATGTAAATACTCATCTTTGTTGAAAAAATTATTTGGAACGCAATGGCGCAAGTTTCGTGTTTTGAATCATCCGTTAAGTAGCTTAAACGAGTCCTGAACCACTATTTTACAAAAATTACCTTTCCAGCCCCTCTAGTAATATTTACAATTTTAACCTTAAACTATATTAAACTTGCCACATTTTTTTAAAACTTTCTAGCATATACAGCTTAGATATTAGGGTTTCATTTCATTTTATCATAACCCTAGCACACACATTTACTCTCCTCCCTCTCCTCGCATTTTCCGGCGCCGCCCCACCATTTCCGGCCGGATTTCGGCCACCCACCACCGCAAACAACGTCATCGCCACTATCTCCACGACATGCCACCCTCACCATCTTTATCACCTCGTCACCATCAACATCATCACTCCCGTCACCACGTCCCCGACCAACCTCTGGCCACCTGCTGTCGATCCTCATCTCCAACCGACATCATCCTCGCCACCACCTTGATCTCCATCGCTGATGCTAGATATATATATTAAAACACGTGAGTATTTGCAACATGGATTCATTAAAAGGGGAAAACATCGAGTTTTGTAAAAATAGGAAACGTCGTATAAACGAATAGGTCATGTCGAAATTTCTATAAATTTATATACTTACTATTTTTCGCTTAAAACTTCTATTATCTTGAAAACCCGATAAAAAGGATTAAGTTATAGTCTAAAGATTATTTATTTGTAATGATACAATAAACCGGTAAATAAACGAAAACTATACTTTTACAAACGAGACAACTAATTTGGTTAAAACGCGTAATGAAATACTAAATTATAAAATATTATTTTATAATTCTCGACTAATAGATAATATAATAAATTTGGTAAAAACTTTAAAAACGTCATTTATCTAATTCGTAACTTTAATGTGTGTTTACTTTTATGCAAAAACTCTTTATTAATTTATTTGGTAATTTCCAAACACGTGTCGAATTATATTGTTACAATTATTTTTCTCACATTTCTTATGAAATACTTGCGAAATATTATATACTTCGAATATTTATCTTTCTCGTCTTCCTTTTTCTTATACATAATACCCGCCACGTATTATATATTTTTCTTGTCTTTCATATGTAATATATACGAAATATATACATACTTCGCTTTTACCTTTCGGTTTATTTTATTTAACCAACCACCAAACTCCTACAACTTGAAATCCAAATCTATTTATCAACGTGTCGCGTTGATGTACTTATCCATCAAAAAACCCAAATTCATCATCCTAAGCTAGTGGGACATAGCCGTTAAGTTAAGCTGCATGTTGATCCCAATCCTAGATCGATTCTTTACCTTGTAAAGAGTATGTTACCTTGGATAAATCCAAAATAACAATAGTAGAAACTTTGTATGTATATCAAATAGTATGCGGAATCTACTCTTTAATACTCTAGAAGATATATCAATGAAACAATAGATATGAATGAACAAAAATGCTTTAATATTATTAATGATAAATAATACAAGTACTCTGTGTAGTACTAGGGTTTACAACCTTGAAGCTATTACAATGAGATGCTGTATAGGTATGTGTATGATAATGAGATGAATTGAGATGAATGAGATAATAAACTAGGAGTTGAGTTATTTTGAGGACTTGTTTTCCCTCACATACTGAGGGACCAATCTGGACCATAGATTATCTAGGATATGATCAAATAATAAAAAACACGGAAGGACCAATATTGCAAACTATTAAAAAAAGACAGAGGGACTAAAAATGTAAATATGTATCAAAACCCTAATTACGGTATCCCCACACAAAAAACACACACATTCTCTCCCTCTCTACATCAAACCTTAACCAAAAAATCCAATAATCTGCACAAATTAACCGTGAAAATCACGAAATAAAAACAGATATGGAACAAGGAACTATTAAGTCAACCGATCCTGGAAAAAATGGTTCAAAATGAACCGATTCATAACGCCGATGATGGTACGCTTTTACATATTCATTAGTTTGTTGTTATTTAAGTTTTTTTGTGATATTGAATGAATTGTTATAGATAGAGATGGACTGGTTTAGAGATAAGGAAGGAGTACCGGTGGTGAAGAAATAGAAGTCATGGTTGGGAAATGGGAATTGGAGGGAAGATGTAGACAAGCCGTTCGACAAAATGCTTGTAACAGAATTAGAGTTAAATCTTGATGTTGTAAATACAGATCCTAAGTTTGAGCTTGGTGTTGCGAATACGTCGGTTTTTTTACAAGCGGCAGATTTCTAGTCAGGTATGTGTGGTTCGTTTTTATGTCAATTGTCCTAGATATGCGTTAAAAAAGAAGCAAGTTGCAAAAGAAGTAGGGCATTCACATTGTATTAAACAAGTATCATCAAGGTGGACAGATGTTAAAATTTTGATCACTGAAATTTGAAGTTTGAGTAATTTGTTATATAAATGACCATTTTGTAACCTTTGGAAGATTATAGACTAGTCTATTGAATAAAACAATACATTAGATTTTATCCCACATTAGTCTAGTAGTTACTGTATAATTTTAGGTAGGTATTAGCAACTGGATTGTGCAAGTATAAGTAAAAAAACAATAGTTCCTTAATTTGGAGCTCGGGTTTAATTTATTTATTTTGAAATGAAATTAAAATGAGACTTGATTCAAGAATCTGTTACAGTCAGAAAACATGAATGAGAAGTGAAATGTAATAGTCCCATAATTAATTAATTGATTGCGATACTATGTCTACTAAGCTGGTTTGTGTACTTTTGCATAGTAAGTGGACTGTAAACGTATGTTTCTGTGATTATACAATAGAGCTCTAATTTACTAAAAAAACATCCAGAAACACCTATCTTATCTAACCTATAGGTGTTCTCGATTGTTCTCTACTTACCATATGATAATAGAGTGGATGTTAATCATATTAGTAATTGGATTATTTATTTGTCCAAAAAAGGAATTAAGGAGTTCACTTTCAGTAATTTGGATGGAGAATGTCTTGAGTTAACTACCATCTTTTATAATACTTACTATTAGATGTTTGGTTGTTAATTCGAGTTTGTGGGATTGATTTATTATAATTGTAAACCCTATTCCGAGATAGATTAAATGACTTCCTATTGCTGCCCTAAACTTAGGTCATAACAGTTTCAGCTGACATTCTTATTTGAATTACCTATGCCATATTTACAAGGTCAAATGCTTCTGTATCTCATACCCATAAGAGCTGCATAAATTGCTCATAAAGAAGTATACTTGATAGAGCTTGTGAAACTGATTCTTTGTCCATATTATTGAAATTTTTTGCGCCAATACATGCTTCAATCATATCCTATGTACGTAAATTTATGTTGAATTCCTTTCTAACAAAACAACTTATTCTGCAAGTGCAAGATTCAAAACGCATTTTTGTGTTTGAATACTGATTGTTGTCTATCAACCTGATGCTCATGTCAGAGATGCGAAGCTGCTAGCATGGGGGCCTGGTTATACTTTGAAGGTTTGAATCAGGTATCATCACGAAGACTTGCAAGGTCAAGTTTGCTCCATCATGCCTGTAGGAAATGGGTAGTGGGTTGTTCATCTTCTTTTTCTAGATATGATGACATTTCTCCTAAACGTTCTTCATCTGTTCTCATGTTGTTATATCTTTTACGAGATAGTTTAGAAATTTATACAAAATTTCAAGGAGTATGTGTCTACCCTATGATCAAAGCCTTGGGATATGATTTATTTTACCTTTCCATCAATTAAGTTTAGTGGTATCTCATCATATAAGACTGTTAGAGTAATAATAAGGGTACACTAGGTGTCTAGCATGTGATTGAATCATTTTGTTTTATGTTTAAACAAAAGGTTATCCTTACGAGTGAGTTGTTATATAAGGATCACTAATGCCCTTTTGTTTTTATCATCTCAGAATCATAAACCTGCTTTTGCATACCTTACATCTGATGAGCTAAAGTTGGTTCAAGATGCTCTGTATGTAAGTTTGCTCAGTTGTTATCTATGACCATTATTTATTGTAGACTAAATTCTATAATAAAACATTGTAGTTGGATTTTCATTTAAACTCCACTATCACAAATTTTGCTGATACGGTTTAAATTAATATTTCGTCGTTGAGGATTTATGTCAAAAGAGTATTCTTTTAATTTAAAAAATTATAATTAGTGGGTCAACAAACCCGTCTCATATTAAATAATGGCTCGTTTAACCCGACAACCCTGACTCGATAACACCCTTACTTGTGATATTTTAGAAACATAGTTAATGTCTAATATCACTTATGATATTTCATTCCTTTTTATATTTTTTTATATATTAATATTTATATATTTTTCAGGTACAAGATGGTTGTTATGTCTTTCATCGCAATAGATAAGCACATAAATTTGTTTTACTGTCGGTTTAAGGTTGCCTAAATCTTGGACTCAAATAATCTTGATTGGGTGAAGAAGCTAGAAATCGCACTTGGTACGACGAAAGGGTTGGCTTATTTACATGAAGAATGTTTAGAATGGACTTTGAGTTATTTGAATATATATAACCAGACATGAATGAATGATGTCTACTTTTGGTCATTTTTGTTGCTTTATCACTTGTGATATTACTCATATGTTGAATACCGTAATTAGTGTTACGCTTTATTGTTTTATCACATGTGATATTACTCTATGTAGAATACCAGTGTTAGTGTCACATTCTATTGCTTTATCACATGAGATATTACTTTTACGTAACTAAGAACAACAAATTACATACTCCTCATCTTCTTTACAGTGTTATATCACAAGAGATAAAAAAATGTCACTTATAAATACTAAAATGAATAAAAAAAGCAAACTACGAAAATTAAAACTTGCCTTATTCACAAAATCAAACAACTGTTGCATTAAATTAGCATTGCTTTTTAGCAAAATAAGAATTCGCTTAAAGAGGTTTAACTCTTTTATTCTTGCTAATAGTATAATATCACAAGTGATAGATAACACGGCTTACATATTAAAAACTTCAATTTTGAGCAAAGTTTCATTTTTATGCAACCCTAAACTTACAATAAAAATTTTATGTGCTTGTCTATTACGATGAAAGGCACAAAAACTATCTTATACCTAAAAAATATAAAAATATTAGAAAACACATATGTGATAATATATATATAAAAAAAAATATAAATCAATTAAATATCTTAGGTGATATTAAAGGTTGAAAAACATACCTGTTTGTTTATGAAATATCACAAGTGATATTAGACATTAACTATGTTTATGAAATATCACAAGTGATATTCGACATGCCAAATAATAAAGTTTAACTAATAAGCACCGTAAACTGTCATCAACTTAAAATATTACAACTGATGCAACTTGAATTTGAAGCAATCACATAAACAAAACACATCAAACCAATGTCAAACCAATCTGCATTAACATTGTAGGAAAGATGAAAAGTATTTAAATTATCGTTTTTAGTTATATAAGAGTAATATCTCATGTAATAAAGCAATATAATGTGACTTTAAATTTGGTATTTTACATATGAGTAAAATATGTAAAAACTCATATGTAAATCCCTAACCAATAAACCTGTAAAATACTATTATCGTAAATCCCTAAACCCTAAACCCTATACATAAAAAACTTAATCGACCCATACATTATCTAGTATATATTTCACCAGTGATATATAAATAAACTTTAAAATATATACCAAAACGCCTTAAACAACCCTAACTATTAAACCCTATTCCAAAACCCTAAACCCCCTAACTACTAGGTATATATCACAACGTGGATATATACATAATCTTTAAAATTATACCAAAAATCCTAAAACCCCCAATTATACCAAAACCCCAAAACCCCTACAACTAAGTATATACTCACAATGCGATGTATACATAAACTTTTAAAACCTTTACCAAAAAACTAACTCATCAACTGAGTAACCAGTAAAAACACACCCCACACTTTACCCTTTTTCTTGTAAAACAGAACGAATCGTTCGATTTAAACCCTTATCTCTCTTTCCCTTATTCCTCTCTCTCTCTACTCTCCTCTCTTTTCTCTAAACCTCTCTTTCCCTCACCCTCTCCTTTCTCTTCTTCTCTCTTTTTCTTTTTTTCTACTCTTTTACTTCTCTTCCTTCTCCTTCCCTTTTCTTTCTCTCCTCTCTCTCTCTTCCTTCCCTATCTTCCTCTCTCTTCTCTTTCTCCTCTCTCTACTTTTCCTCTTCTTCTATCTCTTTTCCTTTCTGTCTTCTTCCCTCTTCTCCTGAGTTTCTCGTTCTCCTGTGTTTTCTGTAATATGCTGGAGTCTACGCTCATGTGTCGTCTCTCTCTAGTCATCCTTCGTCCCTTATTGTCTCTTTCCTCCTAATCTTTCCTTACTTTTTCCCTAGCCTCCTTCTACTCACTTACTCCTCAAGTGAATTACAAGCACATTCTTATACAACGAGGTCTATCTCATGCGATCTCCCTCCTTTGTCATTGACCTTATTGCATATCATGCGATTTCTTCCTATCTACTGTCATAACTGTCTGACTCTACCACAATCTTCAACTCTGTTCTCTCATTCTTTCTCCTCTCTTCCTCCTATACGTCTCCTCCCCTCTTTTTCCCTCTCCTCTCTCCCTTTTTCCTCTTTCCTCTCTCCTTCTCCTTCCGCTCTCATTCTTC
Source organism: Tanacetum coccineum (assembly GCA_026074375.1). Taxonomy (NCBI): domain Eukaryota; kingdom Viridiplantae; phylum Streptophyta; class Magnoliopsida; order Asterales; family Asteraceae; genus Tanacetum; species Tanacetum coccineum. The sequence continues at coordinate 24,656 of BQNB010089156.1, forward strand.
TTTCATTACGCTTCTTCTCTTATCCTCCTCATTCTTTTCATCTACTTTCTATCCTTTTACTCTTCTTTCTTCCTCCTTCTCTCTTTTCTTCAACTTCCCTTCATCTTTATACTCATTTCCTCTCCCTCTCTTCCATTTTTCTCTCTCTTTTTCAATCCTCTTCTCTCCTTCTCTCATTTCTATCATTCTTTTTTTCTTCTCTCTCCTACCCCTTCTTCTTTTTTTTCCCCTCTTATTCTTTATTCTCCTTCATCTCCAGTAATACTACTGTCTTCTTGTGCCAAATACTCAAATCTGACCTTCTCTCTACATGGTTGTTTCTTCCTTTCTTTTTCTTCTCCTTTCTTCTTCTCCTCTTCCTTTCTTCTTCTTTTTCCATCTTTTTTTCTCCCTCCCTTTAACAAATAACATCTAACCTATACCAAAACCCTAAACCACTAACCGCTAAACCTATACCCAAAACCCTAAAACCCCCTCCCTAACCACTAAACCCACAAGTGATATATACATAAATTTTAAAATCTATACCAAAAACCCTAAACCCCTAACCACTAGGTATAATATCACAAGTGATATATAACAAACTTTAAAATCTATACCAAAAACCCTAAACCCCTAACCACTAAACCCAATACCAAAAACCCTAAACCCAAACGATTAGGTATAATATCACAAGTGATATATACATAAACTTTAAAATATATACCAAAAACCCTAAACCCCTAACCACTAAACCTCATACCAAAAACTCTAAACCCCTAACCACTAGGTATAATATCACAAATGATGTATACATAAACTTTAAAACCTATACCAGAATAACCACTAAACCCTATACCAAAAACTCTAAACACCTAACCACTAAGCCCTATATAAAACCCTAAACCACTAACTGCTAAACCCTATACCAAAAACTCTAACCGCTAACTACTAAAATCTATACCAAAAACCATAAACTCCTAACCACTAGATATAATATCATAAGTGATATATATATACATAAATCTTAAAATCTATACCAAAAACCCTAAACCCTTAACTACCAAATCCTATACCAAAAACCCTAAACCCCTAACCAATAAGTATAATATCACAAGTGATATATACATAAACTATAAAAGATATACCAAAAACCTTAAACCCTTAACCATTAAACCATATACCCAAAACCCCTAACCACTAGGTATAATATCACAAGTGATTTATACATAGACTTTAAAACCCATACCAAAAATCCTAAACCCTAACCACTAAACCATATACCAAAAAACCCTGAACTCCTAACGACTAGGTATATCCACAAGTGATATATATATATATATATATAAACTTTAAAACCTATACCAAAAACCATAAACCTCTAACCATTAAACCATATATCAAAACCCTAAACCCCTAACTACTAGGTATAATATCACAAATGATATATACATAAACTTTCTTAACCACATGTGATATTCTAAAACTATTTAAAACGACATCAGCCTTCAGACTTGCCAAATTCGCCTTCGAAACCTTTATAAACTAAGATTCATCTATGACTTAACACTGATTACCCCTAAGATTTCCGTGGCTTAACCATGATTACCCCCGAGATTACAATATTACTGGTGATAAATATAACTTTTATCAACTAAGATTCACACGTGGCTTAGCAATTATTATTAGCATTGACATTGTAATATCACTAGTGATAAATAAATAATAATAAAATCTCATGTGATAACTCAATATGATGTGACATTAGTTATGGTATTCTATATATGATTAATATCACATGTGATAAAGCAATATAATATGACTAATTGTGGTTATTTTTGAAAATTTTAATATGTGATCAATGTTATATATCACTTGTGATATTATCCCGTTAGTAGAATTAAAAGGGTTAAGCCTCTTTGGGTGAATTATTATTTTGCTCAAAAGCAATGCAAAGACTTGTTTGATTTTAAGACTATGTCAAGTTTCTATTTTCATTGTTTGCTTCTTTTTTATTCCTTTTGGTATTTGTAAGTGACACTTATTTATCTCTTGCGATATAACACTGTAAAGAAGATGAAGAGTATTTAAATTGTCATTCTTAGTCACTTAAGAGTAATATCTCATGTGATACAGCAATATAACGTGACACTAATTTTGGTATTCTACATATGAGTAATATCACATGTGTTAAAGCAATAGAATGTAAGCTAATTCTAATATTTTACATATGAGTAATATCATAGTTGATAAAGCAATAAAATGAGCAAATGTAGACATCATTCATGTCTGGCTATATCACATGAGATATTACTGTAAAATGACAATTTCATATTCTATTACTTTATCACCTGAAATATTACTCTAAAGTAACTAAAACAGACCATTAAATACTTTTCAACTTTGATACAATGTTATATCACAAGTGATAAACAAGTGTCACTTACAAATACCAAAATGAAAAAACGGAAGCAAACGATGAAAATAACAACTCGACGTATTCTCAAAACAAAACAATTGTTGCATTAATTTATATGACATGTCTAATATCACTTGTGATATTTCATAAACATATTTACTATCTAATATCACTTATGATATTTCAAAAACAAACAAGTATACTTTTAACCCTTTAATATCACATGTGATATTGCGGTGAAAAGTATAAAAATATTAGAAAACACATATGTGATAATATATTAAAAAAGTATACAAATCAATGAAATATCACAAGTGATATTGAAGGTTAGAAAACACACTTGTTTGTTTATGAAATATCACAAGTGATATGAGACATTAACTATATTTATGAAAATATCACAAATGATATTAGACATGTCAT
>BQNB010089157.1:2650-22634 GCA_026074375.1 Tanacetum coccineum
CCTTATGAATTTCCGAGCCATAATTCAGATTGAAAGATACACCTCTATCATCCTCATCATCATCATCAGCATCATCTATGATATTTGCATTCACTATCAATGTTTTCCTAAGGTAATTTATTTTCATTATGAATAAAACGTTTATTTTTGTTTTGATCTTGCAGGCTCATAAACAGGTATCACATGAAATAATCTTTTTGAAAAACAAATTCTGCATTTACACCGTCCTCCACAATCTTTAAGGTAATTTATTGCTTTATCTTCTTTTCTGGAAAAATTTATTACCCATTTGATTTAATCACTGTTGAGTTTTTGTTTTTGAATTTTGAACAGTAGTTAAATGGTAATAAAAAATTGGAATTTAACGTTTAGGGTTTAAATTGATTTTTGAATTCAGCTGCGTGGGAAATCCTCTTTTTTGCTACAAAGGGAAACAAAAATCGTTCTTCAACCAGGTTCGTTCTACAATGTTATTTGAATTATATTAATTACGTGTTCTTTAATTGTGATTTTTGTATTTAGATTGGAATTTGTATTAGACTTGAACTGTTTATGCATATGCATAATAAATGTTCGATTAAATGTTTTGTTATGTGGATATCAAGTTAAAATCAAAATTTGGTCATGTAGATATCAAAAGTCCCCCCGATCCCTTGCCCTCTCTGTTCTCCATTATTGCTACTAATGGATGCGTTTTTGTGTTTTCAGATACGAATGGAGATACATGCAGTAAAATTCCACTACTTGCGTGATATGAAAGTATATAAAGAATGGTAAGTACTGCTCAATCGGGTTGTGTAACTTAGATGTGTTGTTTGCTATAGTTATTATATAAAGTATATGAAGGATGTGTTTGGCTAACATAGGTACTGCTCAAGATTCATTATGGATGGTGGTTACTTTCTAATCAACAAGGTTGTTGAGAGATTCATTAGGAGGGAAAAGAAAGACGTGCATTATTGCTACAATCTCCTCATCCATCCATTCTATAGAAGAAACACTCGACACATTAGATTGCACCATATTTGTGCAAAAAATATCGAGAACAAGCCCGAGGTTAGTGCATGCGAGGTCAGTTGTTTAAGTATTTAACAAGCTTCTTAATTTTAACCATGATGATTGAACTTTATCTTTTTCTTATTGCAGATCAATGGGAATCGGAAATTGGTGAAATCTGCAATGATAAAGGACCATGCTTTTGCTGAGATCAAAATTCATCATTTAGATGTAATATTTAACTTATTTTGTGACCCCTATATTTGAACCAGAATCATGAATTCTTTTTCTTGGGATAAGACGTGTTGAAAGTCATCATTTTATTTTACATAACTCAAATGCATTAGCAGGTGGTACAAAATGGACAAGTCATAAAGATCGGAACACACATCAACTTGCTACAAACGAGCGAGTTTTATAGTAACTATTTAGTATGCAGAATATCAACACATAAGGTGAATCAAGGTTAGTATTGACTCCTATATATCTAATAAGATATGTCCAAGTGCAAAATGATTTCAGGTTAAAAAATGTTTTGTTTGGAACGGGTATGAGTTGGTTTAGGTTTGCCCATAAAACCTTTTTCTAACGCTTTTAGTATTTATATAAAATGATGTTCTTGCACAACTCTATTCTAGACAGAAAAATTTATTACTGATCAAAATGATGTCATTTCACAGCTCTATAAACTACGTTAAAGATATATTTTTCAGAATCCGGTTTGGTTTAAACAAGAGTAACAGGAAAGGGCTCTGCTGCAAATTAATATTAAAGGTCAACGAAAGTCAAACATTTTTTTTACAATGTGACTTTGAATTGTTAACTGTTAACTTTTATTATCTATGTCTATGTTTTGAACAATGTAAATTTGAACTCATTTAATTTTAATGTATTTAAAGTGTTGAATCCATCTCATACAAGTAACTTTGAAATTTATATATAAAATTTTCAAAACCGACTAATCACCGATTAATCGCGCCTAGACCGATTACAGGCTATAGGGTGGTCGACCGCTCGGCTAGCGACTCACGATTTTTGCAACATTGTGTAAAACCATTCGCATAGAATTGGTACTATTATTTTTTTAGCAATAATAGGTTTTTTTTCAAAGTGGGTTGGAAAGGTGATCAACATCTACATTTTCCAATTATAATATGCAATATTTACAAGCTATGATTATAGATAACTAATGTCTTTACATTAAGGACTTACTACTGTGGATGTGGTTCAAAGTGATGGTTTAAGGTAATGATAATTTGTACCATAATCTGTGGTAAGATTAATATTTAATTTTAACTTCTTTTTTGCAGTTTGGGATGTCAATTTTCTAAATTGAATTTTTGAAAAGTCACAACATCCTGGTTTCCACTTCACCAACATGTGGATCAAAACATTTTATTGATGATATTAAATTCTCTAAGGTAACCATCAGTCTAATCCCCTAAGCTTTGAGGAGAGCATACATATATGTGTACATATAAATATGTCAAGCATGTTCCATATATCTATTGTCTATACATAGCGATTCGGGCATATCCTACTTGATATTTTAGGCTCTTGCTACAAGCTTTGTGTAAAGTAAATTCATTGCATAGAATTATATAGTAGTTTCCTCTATTCTTAAGTTTATTTTGTAGGTTTAGTTGAATCATGTGTGTTATTGGTTACTCATTAGATCTTTTTTTGTTTGGGTCGATATAGTGGATTTACAAAAGCAAACAATCCTAAGTTGACTAAGCTTTATAAGAAGAACGCATTTCCCATAAACCTAATGGTATAACATTATTGATTATGTTACAATCATTAAAATTGGACACACTTTATGCGTTTAGAAGATGTAAAATTAAACGCTTCGAGCAACAATATAAGGGGTGCTTAGATTAGTGAATTTAGGGATGCTCGAGTAGTTTAAAAAAGCCTACAAAAAATCTACATGAATATGAAAATTAGCAAGTTTGATTTTATTGTGTTTTGAAACTAAAATAAGCCATTAAGCTTTTAAAATAAGCAAACACCCTGGCTTATTAAAACTCGATCCAATAGTTAGATAGAAACCTGTTAATGTGGGTTGGTGGAAATTTTTTAGCTGATACAAGAGCACTAATATATATATCAAGACTACGCTCAGTGAAATTTTAACCTAAATGATCTAATAAGAAATTAAATATATGTTGCACAAAATGGTTTGTGCACTGCCTTCGATGATATAATCACTTGAGGAGGAAGGTGTAAGGTATGGTTTTTTAGGAATTGGGATTGTTAATTAAAACTGTATATTCCTCTTTAATATATATAGTCAGTCTTAGTGGGAAATCCCATACACCCCCTTCTATCTTGTAATTGCATGTGTATGATAAGAAGACTAAGATTCTTGATTAAGAGTACTAAACTTAATACATTTTGGTTATATGAAAAAACATATTTCTACCATGTACCCTCTATTCAAGTTTGCAATGTTTGCTTATATCTATTAACTTAGCTTTGCATGGTGCAGGAGCAAAGAGCAAACATTTCACACTTTATAATGCTTGATGATATGTGATTGATTATTTTATCGCGATTATGTCTACATGCAAAATGTTGATAAATGTTTCATTGGTATGCAAACTGTCACATGGCTTAAATGGCTAAAAAGTTTTACCACATAGATTTACATGGCTCAAATGATTGGGTGATTGGTGATGATTTTTCATTGCGCAGATAACCTACTGCTTGAATCCGAAGAGTCTTTTGTATATGAGTATTTGTTGTAGATGCATATTTTTTTTAATGATAATTACTTACGTATTCATGGTCTATTGTTATCTTTAGTTTTTTTAGGATACTACATCTACTTGCAGATTACTATTGAAATGCATATCATATATGATTGGCTCCGCAAAGTGTAATACTCTTGAGTAATAGATTCATAACATTTTACTACTATTAAACTACTTTTATAAGTAAGTTATGTTTGTCCTTTTGTAATCCACAATGATTAGATTTGTTCAAATTATTCCACCATGCCAAGTGTGTCGATTCAAATTAAATGCATTATTATCTTATATAGTTATCCTTTTGTGTGTATATACTCTTGAGTCACACGGTTAAACATATACGGAGTACCTGTTTATTTTCGTTAAGTATTTATAACAAGTATACTAAATTCATATTGTAAGACTTTTGTTTTATGATAGTTAATTTACATCATATACATATGACATTTCATGTCATGGCATTTCATAAAAGTGGAATTTTGGTAATAAAGATTTATTGACATGGTAAAATAATGTCTATTCTACATTCTAATTCAAGAGTATGATAGGCATGGTAAACAAATAGATCATTTGGTAATAGAGATTTATTGACATTGTTCTCAAAGAATGATATATTGAAATTTATATGTTGACATTACTCTTTTGAATTTCACCGAAATTTATATGTTGACAAGTATTAATATAAAAAGTAATTTTTGTTATCAAACTTTTATTCAATGCCATCAAATGATTTGTGTGTTTGTTGTTACAAATTTTATTTATTTTGTTGTTACGTTATTTTACTATTTTTCGAAGAGAAATGTTCTCAAAATTATATAACAACAAAAATTAAATGCCTTTTATTGTGTTTTAAAATTTTATTTGTATCATAATGTAGCGTTAATTTTTTTTACAAATCTAACATACCATTTATTTACATAATATCACAAATTGATCTCTTATATAAAAACTATTAAACAATTTTATATTTAGGCCCCGTGAATTTCACGGGTCAATAAACTAGAGCAAGTGAGATCAGTTGGTTAAGTATTTAACAAGTTTCTCAACCTTTAACCTTAATGACTGAACTTTTTCTATTTCTTTATTGCATATCAATCAAAAAATGATGAAATCTGCAGTGATGAAGGACCTGTGAAATTGAGTGACTTAAGCAAGGTTGATGCAGGATATAGGCATGCAAATGTAAAGAGACATGTACTAATACCGATTATATTTTGTGGTGTTGGGCGTCAAAATCAATGGGCCAGAGTGTATTAAGTAACCTCAAGATCAAGTTGTTACTTACATTAGTTTAACATGAGACCGTTAATGTCAAGTAATATATGCCTAACATAAATATTCAATATTTAGGATTATGATTTTTGAACCAGATGTAACAAAGATTTCAAGAATAATTATGATTTCCTTTGGTACGTTAATTATCTTTTTTACAAACTTATGTTTGGATTAGAGTAAATATCTGTTCTTAAAGTTACTACAAAGCTTGTCAAATTTATAAGACGTGTTTTTAGTTGAAACAAAACAACACATATTAGCTCACAATGTTTTTACGGTAAATGAAATAAGGTAACTTTGTTGGTGCTCATTGGTTTTACCTTAGAAGGATATGATGATGTATTATTCCATATGTAGTCATTAAATTGTGACGTTTGCAACTTTTTTGCGTTGTAGGAAAGTGTTCCTATCCAGAGTTGGTAGTGATGAACCGATTCTTGATGAACCACATTTGAATTCCTCATCTATTTAATAACATGTATTATCATCAAGAAAACTTTCAGGAGCTACCCAATGATATTGTTAATCAACAAACTGATGAACCCCAACCTGATACCATCTAATAACAGCATGAAATATCACCAAGAAAACTCAAGAGCTAGCAGATGATATTGCTAGTGAACCTGTGGTAATTAACACGAGATTTAACATTAGGGAAAGTCACAAAATAGACTCTTTAATTGAAACGCTTGGAAGTTCTTGAGAGTATGATGGTCCAATCCTCGAGAGTATGTTGTTACATTATTTTACTATTTTTCAAAGGGAAATCATCTCAAAATTATTTACCATCAAAATTAAATGCCTTTAAGTGTTTCGGTATCATAATGTAATATTAATATTTTATTTTCATACATTTAACATATCATTTATTTAAATAATATCACAAATCGATCTATTATATAAACGTTGTCAATGATTTCTTAAGGCCCTGTGAATTAAATGCTATTTTTTATGTTGTTGTTATATTATTATATTCTTTTCTCAAATTTATATACCATTAATATTTTCTATTCACAAGGCTAACGTGTAATTTATTTACGTTATACCACAAATCGATCTCTTATAAAAACACTATCACGATTTCTTAAGGCCCCGTGAATTTCACGGGTCAGTAAACTAGTATATAATAAATAAAAATACACTAAAATATAATTATAAAACGTGCCTAAAATAAAGAGTGAATTACAAAAATAGACCTTGTGATTTTATCAAAAATATAATTATAAAACGTGCCTAAAATAATGAGTTAATTACATAAATAGACCTTGTGATTTTATCAAAATTTCACATTTACTTATATTTTTTAGTTTTAAATTTTATATTTATTTTTGGCACGTTCTATAGGATTTGAAATCTATAACACCCCAAAATTGGTTTTTAAGTATTTATTTACGATAATGACATATAATGAGTTTGATTGTGACTTTATTAGGTTTGAAAACGTTACATGATTGGCTAGTCAAACCCGGTAGTCAAACCATAAGTCAATATAATGTTATGTAAATGGGTTTAGAAAGTTAATGTGTCACAATTATAAAAGAATATGACTTAAAGGGCTAAAGTTACCAAGTGATAATGTGCTATATTAGTTAATGTGGCCAAATTAAGGGAAATAAGACTTAAGGGACCATTCTTACCATATAGGAAAACTTGTACCCAACAAGTATCTAGATAATTCCTACATTATCTATTTGGTTCCAAGAGTATGTGTCTGTGTCGGTTTAGAAGAAAAGAAAAGGGAGGGAAAAATCCATGAAGTCTTGATGATCAATTCATGAAAGGATTTATGTTCTATGGCAAAAGATAAGTCACTAACAATCATCCTACAATGTAAGTAACCTATAATTATTAATTAATTGGTGAATTAAGGGTTAAGGTTCATAGACCATAATTGGGGGTTTTGGATAATTAGGGCTCTTAACCAAGAATTAAAGTAATAATGATAATGGGTTAAGCAATATAAGGTCAAACTAGTAAAATTAGGGATTTTCATCATATGATCAAGATGTGATCATATAATGTTAAGAGGTAATGAAGGGTAAGTTAATGAGTTGTGTGGACCCTTGTTAATGATATTATATTTATATGTTGATAGGTATTTGTATTGATAATTGACTAGAAACCAAGGATTGAAGATGACAATGATATACTTATGTTTATTAGCTTGGTTTCAAGGTAAGTAAATCGGTTATAATGTGAAATTATATTGATTTTATCATATGTGTGTTATGTGGTTAATGTAAGGGATGTTAGGAATGCCTTTGGTTAGAAAGCTTAGACTTACAGTAAATGTAAGGCTAGTTTGTCAAAACTAGCAAAAGAAGTGGTTAAGCCTAGTTTGACCTAATTAAGGTATGTAATGAATTATATGGTATGTTGAATGTGTTTAATGTGTGATGTGATTATTTGATGAATGTAGTCTTGTGGAGTAATGAAGGATGATAATGATGCTTATGTGATGAATGAAGTATAATGTCATATTATTGTCATTTACTTACTAAGCATAAATGAAGATGATCATAGGAGCTTAGTACTAGTTACCGAGCTCATATCAAGTTTGAACCCCATGTGTCTAATGGTTTGTTAATGAATGTGTTAAAGTGTTAAGTGTCATGTAATGTGAATGTGAAATGAGTAAGAGTTAGTGGTTTGATTGTGTGCTTAAGTGTATGTAATTGAGTTAAAACGAGTCGTTTGATAAACCCATAAAATATATGATTTTGGGTTATTTAGACCACAATGTTTATGACATTATTGTATTATAACATGATAATGATTTCTGGAAGGTATTATGAAGTTTCATGTTAATATAGTCAAGTTGGGAAAAAGGTATCTTTCTGTAGTATTGTAAACTTTTGTTTACGCCGTAAAATTTTCATTTACAGTGAGGTTACGCCGTAACCACTTATGTTACGCCGTAATCTTTGGTCAGGAGGTTTGTTCTTTTTGCCACTCTTGTTTTTTTTCGTAAAAACCAAACCGTAAGGAGTTAGAATGAGTTCTTTATATCGTTGGAAAGCTTACGGAGTCTTTTTTTATGATAATGAAACTTTTAAAGGTCTAATTGTAATGTATTTTAAAAAGTTTATAAAGGAATGACACAAGGTCATTCCTGGTCAAGCGTTTTCGTAAAAGTTTTCTATTTCAGGTCAAATTTCAAGTATGAAAAGGGGTGTTTCAACTTGTTATCAGAGCTTCAGTCTAAGAGAAGTAGGTTTCCACTATAGGTTGCCTAAACCTAGACCACTTGTAGAAGTGTATGTCGTAAGAATAAGTATCAAAGAATGTGAATGCCTTAGTATAAGGTAGAATAAGTGTTTGCGACAATAGAATGATAATGTATGGACATAGAATGATTATGAAATGTGATATATGTTATTGCCATAGACTTAAGGGATTATGAATGCATCTAAGAATGTGAGACACTTGTTGAAAAGTGTCATGTTTGGAAATATATGTGTATGTAATGTAAAGTAAAGTCTATGGTAGATTATTTATATATATATAAGTAACATATGATGTATATGATGATATGAGTCAAGAAGTGCTTGATGCTAAGATAAATACATAATATTGCATTTAATAAATAATATTGAAAGTATGTAAGTATGAGCTAGGTAATGTGATGATGCTCGAATTATGAAAAAGTCGCTTAATGAAGAAGTATTGTATTGAGTGTAAGTGTTTATATGAATTACTAATAAAAGTTAAAGTATGATAAGTCGTGTAATGTAAAGGACAGGATAAAGTATAATGCAATAGTATGACTTGGTTAAGTACAAGATGTATATGAAAGATGTTTAAGAAGAGTTGCGTTAGAAATCCTAAATGATGCTAAAAGCATTAAATGAATGATAAAGAATGAATGAATCATGTTAATATGTAAGGAAATGTATGATAAGTAAAGTAGATAAATGAGCATACCTTAAGGTAATTCAAATGAATGAATGATGAAGAATGAGGTTTATATACATGAAAGAGTTTAATGAAATAAAGGATAGATTGGTATAAAAGTTGATCATGAGATCAACGTAGAGTTGACAAGAAATCAAGGGATGCATATGCATATGTAATATAAGAGAATGATAAAAGAAAGGTAAAATTGTACATGTATATGTAATACATGATTTGGATCATGTGGAATATAAAGTAAGATGATAAAGTGTGAAGTAGAATTGCTTAAGGCATTAAGGATGGAAATGAAAAAGTATATGATTAGAGAAGTACGTAAATAACTATCGAACCGTAGAGGGGGGTGAATACATTTTCCTTTAAAAACTTTAAATCATTTGTATCAATTACCCGATTAAGTTTGACACAATATGAGAAGTGTCGATAAGAGGTTTACAATATCTAATATATTTTAACAATATAATCACACATACAATATTTAGTACAAATAACTACACAACCTTAACTAACAATATATACACAACCATTCACACAATCATAAGCACAATGCAAGTATAAAAGTAAAGTGGTAAATGTAAGGAAATAAGTAAAGCGAAAGGTAAAAGAAAATGCAAACCGAATTGGTGATTTATAGTGGTTCGGTCACGAAGCTCATCTTCGCCCCACTCCACTCCTCGAGTATCCAACTCGAGAGTTACTTCACTAATCAACAAGGTCCCTTTCGGCGGAGAAAACCTTATATCAATGCTTACATTATTTTTTGACACTAAGCTAGATGTCGAGTCCTTCTTCGGGTACAACCAAACCCGTTATGTTTTATGGCCCAACATAACAAACCTTGTGTTTTATGGCCTAAATACATAAACCGCGTCGCTTACATTATTTTTCGACACTAAGCTAGATGTCGAGTCCTAATCTTAGCTAGAACCAATCTACCACTTCACCAATGTATTTTAAGGCCTAAAATACTAACCAACCCACAATCAACCCATCCAAATATATACATCATTTGGATCTACACACTACTAAAGATTGGAAGACATGGACTCGATCTATATGTAACAAATGTTAAGAAAGATATGGACTAGATACTTTTATATAATAAATGTTACAATGTAACTTATCAGTCTACATAAACTTTTATCTTGGCCGATGGACGAAAGTTCTTCTCTTGAACTTGAGGAAAGTGGAAAGGATATAAGATTTGATCACATTAAACAAGATTAACCAAGTGAATGATCAATGATTTTAGGAGGGATTTAGTGTGTTCTAGAGAGAGAAAAGGAACTGAAGAAAATCGTTGACAAAAAAGGGGTTGTGATATTGTTGGAGGGGACCACTATTTAAGGAGTGAAAAATAGCTTGTTGGAAACGGCGGTAGCGATATATTAGGGGGCGCAGCCTATTTTAAGAGGGGCCGCCCCGACAGACGCTCCTGTTTTTATCTTTTTGTGATGACAAACTTGTATGGTGAAAGTTTAACATGTTTTGGAGGAAAAGAACCAGATTTTGAATTTTGAAATAATTACCACATAAAATATTTCTTTATAATTTAAAAAAATTGTCTAAATAATTTTGAGTCATTGTTTTCTTATATTTACAAAAATATAAAGTTTAAAACAAAAACTTATTTCTTTGATCATCCTACAAGTTTAATGTTGTTTGTACATACCTTACGTGATTTACGTTGGGTGCAACAAAATGTCGGTGTTGATGTAGACTTGAGACGTCGAGATATGTGGATGCAAGTATGCATTGATAATTTGTGATTTTTGAGTAACTTGCGCACATCTTACGTTACGTATTAACAATCACATGTTTGTCATCACCAACTTAAAGGATAATCGCTGTCGATTTAAATATAGTAATTTGCACTAACAATCTCTCCCCCCTTTTTGTTGTATGAACAAATATGTAAACTATAACACATTAGTAAAATTTATAATGATTTGCTCGTTAAAGTTACCCGTTTACACTCCCTTCTCCCCTTTTGTCGAAGCAAAAAGGTATTATGTGGATATGAGAAGAAGATATGAGAAGATGGTATGTGCTCCGTGTATATCTGTTGGAGGAATGAGAAGAAGATAGGTGCTCCGAGTATATAGGTTTGAGGAGAAGATATGAAAAATAAAGGTGAAGGTGATTGTGTATTTCTTAGATAGTTTAGAAAAGGTCATGAGAGGTGAGAAGTAGGCAAGACAAGAGGGTAGATACTTCGAGTGTATAGGTTGAAGGAATGAGGGAAAAGGTAGGTGATCCAAGTGTATTGGTTGGAGGAATGAGAAGACAACATGAGAAATAAGGTTGAGGTGGCTTTGAAGTGGAGGAGTCAAGTGTATAGGTTGGAGGAATGCGGCAAAGATAGGTGGTCCATGTATATGGGTTGGAGGAATGAGAATAAAACATGAGAAATATGGTTGAGGTGGTTTTGAAGTGGACGAGGTGAAGTATTTGGAGTATGAATGAGCCTTTCATCATATTTTACAATCCCCGATCCTATATTCCTATAAAGGTGAGCTTGCATCATCCCAGTGAAGTCTTCTATCATCATGGTTTAACCAACTCCATACTATTTACCCACATATCTCATAGCTCCCCCTTGCTCATTGCGTCTCCATGATAACTACATTTCTTGTATATTGACTATAATGGATCCATAAATAAATTACCATCGATGCTTAAGAAGTTCGATGAAATTTAAATGAATAGAATGCTTGCAAGTGCTCCCCCTTGGTGTATGCTCCCCCTTGTTTGAGGCACCAAGGAATTAAGATATGGATGTGTGCTACAAAACAAAGTTAGTAGACAAGTGCACACACACAAATATATATATATATATATATATATATATATATATATATATATATATATATATATATATATATATATATATATATATATATATATATATATATAGCAAGATATTAGCGGGGAACTAGGACATGGTATTTTAGTGGTTTAGTATTCTAGAGTATAACACTTTAAAAGAAAGTTAGAAGCAGGACAAATGCAAACATTATTTTAAAAACAACAATCTAAATGATATAATTAAAAGACTCAATACGTATGTTTACGTAGAAAGATTTAACCGACTTTTAATAAATGAGAATGGGATTCGTTTATTGATTGACAAAAAAGTATTATGGAAATGACATTTTTAAAAGTAGACGAATGACACTTAATATCTTGGCAATATATATATATATATATATACATATATATATATATATACATATATATATATATATATATATATACACACACACTTTCAAAGAATAAAAAGAAAAATAAAACGAGGATGGAGACGATGTGCTCTTGGATGTGAATGAACATGATTCTATAGAGCCAAAAAGTGGGAAAGGATGAGCGATACTAAAGAACAAACGTGTTGACGAGAGGTTGATAGAAAAGATTGATATATCATTTGCACTAACAATTGATGTGTATATGATCCTATCGAGACAAAAGTGGATGATTGGGAATTCTCAGGTTTGTTTGGTGTTTTATTAGTTGACAATGTTGAGGAACAAAGATGGGATGTGAAATGAGGTAGTTCTTTCATGGTGGAAGAATAATTAGATACTCAACAATGTGGTGACTCAATAACACTTGAAGATTAAAAATCTTTTTTATGTTCTTCACTTTCTAGAAAGTGGAAAGTTTTGTGAAGGAGTGACATTTCCATTTCGCAAATTACTTAAATATTTCGGATGAAATAATTAAGTCGTCAAGGGATATAGGAGAAATTCTAGTAGTAACAAGACTATTAGAAGAGAGAAGAAATGTTTAGAAGTGAGAAGAAACGTTAGAGATGAGGAGATTTATTAGAAGTGAAAAGGAAAGTTTAGAAGTGAGAAGAAGCTTTAGAAGTAGAAAGACTATCAGAAGTGAAATGACTACTAGAAGAGAGAAGAAACGTTTAGGAGTGAGAAGAATCGTCTATGAATTTAAGACAAGACGTATGCGAGATGTGAGGACCATTTCGTCTATGAATTTGTGAAGTGATGGATTGTAAGTCAATCAATTGTAAGGAATGTGTTTGATAATGAGACGCATTTCGTTATGAAATTCACTTGACTCTTGAAAACATAAGCAACGATGCTTATGAGTGTTGGGATATGAGGATGACCCATTGATCTATAGAGAGATATTGGGTATAGGTTTAGGTGTGGAGTAGACTTCAACTCGTAGCAGAAGAGAGGAAGTGTTAAGAACAAAAATTGAATGGTATTAAATGAATGGTATTACAAGCTAACGCCGGCGGTCCCAAGTATATCTGGGGGCCACCAGACCGCCAACAGGAGGGATGTTTGGGGAAATTAACTAATTTTTCAAAAAGAGTGACGTTTTAATTTGCATTTCGATAATTAAAAATACTTAAATTACTTCGAAAGAAGTAGTTAAGTTGTCACAACACAGAATGAAACACGGACTAGAATCGAAACTAGAAGAAAAGAAGAGAACGATTTATTGAATGTGTTCCATCATTCTAAAACCTTGACGAAGATAATTTAACGACTCACGCTTGAGGGGTAAAGAAAGAATGTCGACGATGTTATCTTCAGATGCAACCTTTTCGATGGAGATGTTTCCTTTTGGACATTGTCCCAAAGGAAATGGTGACGTATCTTCGGTGTGTTTCGTGCACGAAAATAATAATAATAATAATAATAATAATAATAATAATAATAATAATAAAGAAAACAAACAAAGATAGAGATGACGAGCTTAACAATGTCTAGACGGATAGTTGTTAGCGTACGATAAACTATACTCAAAAATTTATGTAGCTCTTCCGGAGCATTGCAAATATTCATAGAACAATCACACGACGAGGTATAGGGTTGTCTTAAAGGTGGTAGCGGAAATAGTGAAGGAAAGAGATTAGCCATCTCTATGGTTGATGAGGCGTGGTTGAGTGAAAAAGAAGAGGTGTGATCGAAAGATAAAGAGTGTTTTCGTCGAAGAGAGATAATGTTTTCGTCGAATAAAAAAAATGTTTTCATCGGAGAGAAAGGATGTTTTCGTTGAAGAGAAAGAATTTTTTGTTGAAGAGAAAGAATGTTTTCGTCTAAGAGAAAATAATGTTTTTGTCAAAGAGAAAGAATGTTTCTTCGAAGATAAAGAATATTTCGTCAAAGAGAAAGAATGTTTTCGTCAAAGAGAAAAGAATGTTTTCATCAAAGAGAAAGAATGTTTTCGTCGAAGAGAAAGATGTTTTTATCGAAGAGAAGAGGAGTTGTCGTCGAAAAGAAAAGGAGAGCGTTTTAACTTAAGTAGTTACACGGCTTTAATATGGATTTTTGGATATGACCTTTAAAGTTTGCGATCGCAAGTTAAAGATACTTGAATATTTTGGATGAAATATTTAAGTTGACAAACCTACTAGGAAGTGGATTAGATTTGTATCTAACCTTCCCTTGACGAAAGAGTGGATCATTTAGAAGAAGGCGAGATGACGATTAAGGGAATGTGTGATTGAAGACTCTAGGACATATAAGACCATTTTACGACTATATTGACTTTTTAGAAATTCTAGTGTGAGAAAGTATATATACCTAAATGCATAAGACATATAGATACAGGCATGCAAGTTTATCTAAGCATGCATCGACACAATAATCAACGAGATTAATGTGTAAGAATATATGATATTTAACGTTAATTGTCATACATTAAGCTAACATAGTGTAGGCGCATAATTTAACACGTAAGTCATGTAAAATGATGCATACAAAACGTGATAATTTTAAATGCAATCATCATGTAAAACATGTTAGCATTTAGCACTTAGGAGCATGTGTCATCTAGAACATAGGAGTATGCTTAAGAGTGACAACGTGTAATGCTCTATAATGAGAGTGTTCAAAGAATGCTATAACACCTCGTAACTTAGGTCATTGTACGACATTATGTAATGCACAATTTATTTTTAGGGTTTTACGCGTTTGCTCTTAAATTGTAAAAGTTAAGTTAAATCGCGTAAACTAAAAATAATCATACAATGTAAACGGGCATTAACGATTAAATGTAGTCATCAATCAAGTGTTATATGATTATTAAGAGGATAATTATCAACATTGCACATTTTATTTTTGTTGATTACGTAAAATGTTTACGTTTCGCGATAAAGTGCGTTTAAGCCTTCCCGGAAGCACGTTAATTTATCTACGCTTCATCGAATACCCACAATTTGAACTCAATACTTAAAGTATAATTAAAACTCAATATATTTATCACATTAGACATTTTCATATTAAAGGAATTGAAATTATACATTTACATATGCAAGTTATACTTTTAATTAAACATATGTTACTTTAGGCTTTATATAATACATATATACACTAAATAAATGAACAAATGCATACATATCCTACCCTAACCCTTATGAACGTGTATATAAGCCATCTAGAAGGCCTTTGGTCACCATGACATCAATAAGAACCTTCATTGCATGAACCTTTCACCACTTGATGCTATGACTAGCCAAAACCAACCCATTGTTTCTCAAAACCTTGTGCTATACCATTAGACACCTTGCAAAGGCTCAAGTGACCAAGGAATATGCTAAGGATCTTAGCTAGTATAAATAGGAGTGCAAGGGTTAAGAGAAAACCACATCTACACTTCTACCTTTACTTGAAAAATCAAACAAAACCCTCTTTTACCTCCATTAGAGCTCACGGCTCAAAACACCTCCAAGAAGCAATCCATTGCTTGATTTTTCTTGATCATATAAGTGTTCTTATATCATTCCTAAGGTGTTCTAAGAAGATTTGAAGATTTGGTTAAGTTTGGAAAAGATTTTGCAAGAAAAGTGTTTTTGAAGTTAAGCTTGGAACTTTTGGATCTTGATTTTGGGAAAAACTTGTTAAGTGTTGTTATAATCTTCAAACAAGGTTCCATTATCATCCTTATACTCTTATTACATTTATATATGCATGCCATGATCATATCTATACTTGTTATGCTTGTTTTATTGAAAATATTATGTAAACATATTCAAAACTCATAAAACCCTAATTGTTCCCATATTGAGTATAAAATATTATTGATAAAACAAGTGGTTAAAATAACTTATATATTTGAAAAGTAGAGTCTTATTAGATAATCATAGACTCCGGAATCAAGTTATTTTGTTGAGAAACGAATCTGATACGTACAGTTCAAGTTATAACTACTTATTTCTCAAAACTAGTTTCTTTTAATCTACTTTTATAATTATATATTCAAAACATTTTTCTTTATGATTTAAAATATCAATTTTTAACTACAAGTGCTATATTAGTAGGGAATTTTATAAAGGATATTGAGGCCTCTTCGGAGTAACGTATTGACGAGTTCTGGATTTACGATTTAAAGTGTCCTAAACTCCTCAAACTTACTGTCATGACCTTTATCCTTAATGATAGCCCAAACGATAGTACAATGTTAATTATAAAAGATCAAAACCTTTATTATATCCTAAATACATCAATGAGTTTATCAAAATTCACTACAAGTATATATGTGGCATTGTATTGTGTACTATTCGTCTGTATGCTTAGCAGTCTTCTTAATCGACCTATACTTTATTAGGTTGCATTCAGTCTTTATCGTGACGCTTTATCAGTAGTGAGCGATTCAGTTCCTATACTGTGACGACTCTTATATCAGAAGTGACTATACTCTGTTCTAAATTCTATTTTGACTGAGATTCATAGCCTCGCACGTATTACTGTTAATCATACTTATAAATTTTGGTGTTGAGAAACATATGCAAACGTTTTAACAAATTGACACTAGTTGTACAATTTTATTATGATTACTTTTGCCTAAGTAGCGATAACGCTATACCCCACTGTGCCCATGCAATCAAGAACAGATAAATTACATATTGTAGTCAGTGGATTACCATTATTGTGAGCACGAATGATTATAAAATAGATTCTAGTTTGGATTGATCTTTCCCCGTTTCGGTTGACGTAGCTACGATTAGAAACGCACGAAAGTTCATGTCGGATGTACTTGATACGCGTTCATAAATGGTGAACAAATCATCACGGGCAATTTAGGCAATATATACATCTAACATCCACTGTATCCAATTATGTCGAGTTCTCGAGTGATCAGAGCTTAGAGGAACAAACAAAGAAACTAGAGTTGACTGATGTCTGCATAGCTGTGCATATTCACAGGGATATCCCTTGCACGTCCCTTCACATGGATCATTATATTAAACTAAAAATTCATCCAGACTTTATGTTGACATCTTTTAAATGCAATGTTTTTGCAGAGTCATTTAAGCAACGATGAGCGAAGAATACACTCATTGGAGGTTATATTTTGAAGTCATCATTAACGATTTATTCAGCATAAATTTTGTTATCTGTTATGGGCTGAAATCTTATGTAACAATCATCAAGAAAAGCTTAGGCGGGCTTTTCGTACAACATACTAAATAAATTCCAGATGTACTAGTTTTAAAAAACGACTTTTTGTGTCGTTCTAATATTCATCTTTGTGTTATGGATCAGCATAAGTAACACGCCTTTACCGTATCCTTATTCCGCTTGACGACCTCATTTTGGGTATATCATTATAGTTCTTTTGTACATAATAGCGCTGGATATTATGAAACTCCGACTTAAAACACGAAAGACATTGAACGATTATACTATTAAACTACGAACTATTATAAACAAAAATCGCATACGCATACGGGGTGACACGAAATCTTTTACTCATATCATAACATATAAATAGTCAAGATGAGTAGTTTTTAGCTGTGAGTCTTTTACTCATATCTAACATATAAATACAATGAGAGTTTAGGGTTTGACTCTATGAAAGCAGTAAAGATAGGATGTGAGTAATGATATAATCAAAGGTTTCTGCAGGTTTATAAAAGAATTACAAATTTTAAATGTTGTGCAAGTTATTTTTCGAAAATACTTGAAAATTTTCAAATTTTTCTGTAGCTGGGCTCACGACGCCGTCAGGATAAATCTTGACGCTGTCTCCAGCCTCTAAGAGAATTTTCTTTGAAAAACTTCCTGCACATGATTATATAAGTTATTTCCTATATGATGTACTGCATGAAACCTGGGATTAGTCAATACAATCATATGACTCGAAACTGACGCGAATTAATCTAAACAATTTATTTAATATATTTGAATTAGTTCTTAAAAACCGGATATTTTCCCCTACACTTATTTTGTCGCAAAATACCTTTGATTGAAATTAAGACGAGGTTAAAGACAAAACAAAGCATGATTACAAAAATGATGAATTCAAACATAAAAGAATAAATAGAAAAGAATTAAAACACAAGATACTTCCTAATTGTGATAAAAATAAATATTGGGTTGCCTCCCAAGAAGCGCTTTTCTTTATTTATAAGTCTTGTAGCTAGACTCGAAGTCATACGTTCTAGGTGTCGTAGAAGTGGTCCAAGTTGATGATTTCCCTTGGGCTTTCTATTTTAGAGAGCTTTCTAGAGGTGGGGATTGATTGTAGGGTTTTGGTGAACTCCTCTCCATCTGGATCAATCAGTCTAATCTTGGCATGCCATGCTCCGTCTTTATTTTTGGGTGGTTTGTTCCAGTCGATTGGGTTTTGTATCAAATCTTCTGACTCCCACATGTTTCTCTTAAGGTTTATGGGTATAGCTCCTAAAAATTCCACCATTCTTCTAAATACATGAACGTCCTTAAAGGGATTGATCTCAGCATCTCTAGCAATTTCCTATTCTCCAAGAAAATGACAGTCTAAGAAGTCCTTTCTAGCATAGTAAGGGGTTCATGCTCCTACACCATCCAAACTAGGTCGTGGTTTGTATGATTCCCTTTTTCCAAGCGTGGTCCAGTAGGGTGCTTCCTCTTTACCTAGATCGACTTCTTTTACTCTAAATACCGACCTAGTGATCCCTTCTCCTACCGCTATTTTGGCTTTCCTACAATCTATAACTTCATTGGTGGTTGCTAGGAATCCTCTTCCTACTAGCAAAGGGGTTTTGAGGTATTTCTTCATGTCGATTACGTAGAAATCGTTTAATAGTTTTAGTTTTCCTGTGTGGACTTCTACGTCTTTAAGAATTCCAACGGGGTAAGATTTGGTTCCGTCAGCCACCCCAAAGATATTGTCAGTCTCTTCCTCTTTCTTCATGTCGATTACGTAGAAATCGTTTAATAGTTTTAGTTTTCATGTGTGGACTTCTACGTCTTTAAGAATTCCAACGGGGTAAGATTTGGTTCCGTCAGCCACCCCAAAGATATTGTCAGTCTCTTCCAATAGTATGATGTTAAGCTTTTTTGAAGAGGTACAACGGGATTATGTTTACACACGATCCTAAATCAGCTAAGGTGTCAAAAGGTTTTGAGTTTCCTAATCTACAGGGTAAAGTGAATAGCTCGGGGTCTTCCATCTTTACAGATACTTCACCTTGGATAAACGCTGATCCGTTTTTGCCTAGTTCTAAGCTCTCCATGTATTTATCCAACATTGCGTTAGAGATTGGAGCGTGAGCTAGGACTTCGAGAACCGGTAGGTTAAGATGCAAATCTTGGAATTCGTCTTCTAGAGTTGGTTTGGGTTCTTCTGTTCGTTGTGTTCCACTCCCTATCCCTGTTTGCAGCTGGTTTGTCTGGGAATGGCTTGCCTCCTTAGAACATGTTTTGACAGCATTGATTGAAGTGGAGGGGTGAGATGAGCATTGGGGATCTACTATTGGGTAAGAACGAGCAGACAAAACTGGAGAGGTAGAGTTAACATTCAATTTTGGGTTCTTAACCGTATCCCTAAGGAGTGCTCCATCCATTCGATCAGTGATAGTCTTCAATACTGTAACACCCGCCCCGAGGGGCATCAGATTGCGCAACGGAAATTAGCAATTTGGTGTTACTAAATAGCATCATTCACCACCATAATTAAAAACGACTCAAATAAGACATTTTACCAAACATGTGTTCCATAATTATTCAGAGTTAAAATGCGTTTAGGTCCCACAGAATCGTAACCACCGTCTATTACAATATTGAAAAGCAAATGTTTTCAAATAA
>BQNB010089158.1:5510-27476 GCA_026074375.1 Tanacetum coccineum
GTATACGTAATATGTATATGTACTATGTAATTAAATACTAAGTATAACTAATATTACTATAATTATATTGCATTCCATTTCGCGGCACTGCATTCGATGGTTATTCATTCATTCATTCGTTCATTTACGCATTCATTCATTTTTCCTGCATCATGCACGGTTGATATAAAGAAATTTATATAAACTTTTGCTTGTACATGTTATGGTTATCTCTACTATTTCAATTTCTTTGGATTCTTCTAAGGAGAGTGTTGGGACACCTTCTGGGCGAGTTCTTTGGTTTGGTAGGATCCTTACCAGTGTGCCAGCCACTACACCTACTACTGATCCACCCGTCATTCATGATGACATCTCATTGATACCTGCTGAGACACCTACCATCTCACCCGTTACATCTATGATACCACCTACTGCTCCTACTACACACTACACATCTTCATTCATCTACACCGATTCATCTGACGATGACACACCTGATACACCACCATCACCCACTCATGAGATACCACCCGTTGAGGTTGCACCACCTACTAGTCGAATTCTACCTGCATTACCTGGTGTTCGTCATAGACGAGTTACCCTTGTTTCACTCGGATAGCCTATTCTTCATGGTCGACCGTACCGCTACCATCCTAATGGGCCGGTACACATGATGACTGTGAGGAAGAGGTTTGGGCCACTACCTACTCACCGTCTTGCTGTGAGACACTCAGTCGACTACTCTTCATCAGATCACTTTGCCTCTGATGATTCATCAAGAGATTCACCATCAGATTCGTCATCAAAGAACTCATTAGATCCTTCTACAGATGCCCTATCCAATTCTTCACTAAGTCATTCATCTTCGGATCATTCATCATTAACACTACCATCGGGTATGAGATCTAGTCATCAGTTATGTTCATCAGTACCGAGTATTCCTCATTCATCTGCTGCTATTACTGAGAGACTATCTCATTCTTCTTCTGCGGGGCCATCTCGCAAAAGGATTAGGTCCTCTACAACATCTGTACCGGTATCTTCACCTATACCTGGAGCATTGTCTTCTGTACGTGTTGACCTGTTACCTCCTCGCAAGAGGATTAGGAGTTTTGATTTTGTGACGGATTTAGAGGTTAGTTTGCATGAGAGTTCTGAGTCGTCTGTACCTAGAGAGACTAGTTTGAGAGTTGACGTTGATGTCGGGGGTAGTGATGAGCCTTACTCAGAGCCTGATATTGATCCTGATGTTTAGGTAGAGATCGATGAGTGTATTGCATATTTGGATGCTCTTAGAGCTGAAGGGATAGATGTTAGGGTTGTGGTTGAGACTGTTGCTCGAGAGGAGGTCGAGACGAGTGCGAGGGGTACGGTAAAGGTTAGAGATGATAGAGTTACGCATCCTGTGGTATCAGATGATATCCTTGAGCCTGTTCAGGAGGAGAGAGCTGTAGAGGTTACTTATGAGACGTTAGGATACCTGGTACAGAGATTTCATGATCACATTGTGAAGATCCCAGTTCACCGAGTTTAGGTTATTGAGAGCATTCAGAGGGATTAGGGGTATAGGATAGTAGTGACGAGTTAGTAGGGTGTTGTGATGTCGGAGAGGATCAGTGAGCTAGAGCGGGATAATACGAGACTTAGAGGCATGTTAGATGTTGCGAGTCAGAGAGTTGCCCGACTTCAGCATAGGGAGTTGCGCGTTCAGAGAGAGATGAGGCATATTCACCGTTTTTGATTTTATGATCGTGTACGGATTGGTAGGCTTGAGGCATGTGCTAGGAAGCACTTAGGCTACCGTCCTTAGATTGTTCCATGATTGTTCCAGTATTGATTCGTATTATCTAGTAGTAGCGGATTATTAGGGATTTGTAAATCATATCTTTTGGGAACCATGATGTAACCATTGACATTTGATGATATGAAATCTAATATCTATTATTCTATGTTATGATGTTCTTAATCTAATGCTATTTTCTTTTACTCGTTGTGTACTGTATTGTTACTAAATCGTGGCATTATCATGAATTTATTATGATTGTGTGTTTCCATGTGATGAAACCTGTTGTTTTTATCAAACACCGTTAATAATCTCGTATCACCTAGCAATCTCATCATGTAGTGTATTGTTATTTTTTAGGACAATGCCTAACACACGATTTGGAGTGGCAATGACACGTGAAGTGGTTGATAACCTAATTGCTCGCCGAGTGGCAGAAGCCTTAGAAGCTCGCGACGCTGCCAGAAACCTTAAACCCCTAGTGGAAGGTGGGGATGAACAGGAAGATGAAAATGGTGATGTCTATGTAGGTGGGAATGGAGGAGTGTTGGGAATTAAGGGCTTCTACAAGTTTATACTGTTGGTTCAACTTAGTACTACTAAGCCAAAGTGTACTAACTAGTTAGTACTACCAGAGTAATAGTTAGTATTGCTAGTACTAACTTAATACTGCTAAAGACTTAGGACTACTAGAAGAAGAAGACTGCATGAAGATAAAAGCGTGTGAAAAGATATGTATTAGTTTATTTTGTATATCATATCATATATATAGTTAGAAGATATGCTGTAATCTTGTAAAAGAATAGAAGATTCGTAGTTATCTTGTAAAGGACTCCTTGGTGTATAAAAGGAGGTCCTAGGTTATGGTTTTAGAGATCTTAGATATCACACATCACATCTCATCATCAGTCTTTCATAGTTTTCATAGCTTCAAGGTTGTAAACCCTAACACTGTCAAAGAGTGTTCGTATTAATATCTTAGAGCTTATTGTTTTGGTTGTATTTTCTGTGTGTCAAACATACTTTATTGTTATTCTTCTTAGTGGTATAAACTAGATTCCGCATAGTTTATATCATTCACTCAAAGTTTCATTCTTAGTACCTTTGGATTTATCCAAGGATACTAAACCTTACATCAAGCTAAAGAGTTAAAGATCTATTCATTGGGATCAGCAAGTGGTATCAGAGCTTGTTGTGAAGCTTTGAATAAGAAGCAACAAAGAGAATATACTAGATCATATTCTCAGTGATAAGATGGAGGCATGAACTACTACTACCACTCTAACTGCAAGACTCCCTATCCTCAACCCAGTGGACTATGATCTCTGGTTAATGAGGATAGAACAATACTTTCTTATGATTGATTACTCCATATGGGAAGTAGTTAAGAATGGTAACAAAGTGCTAAAAAGAAAAGTTGGAAAAACTGAGCAGGAATATGAACCTACTACTGCAGAAGAAAAGCTGGACAGGAAGAATGAGATGAAAGCAAGAGCAACTCTGTTGATGGCACTCCAAAATAAGGATCAACTAAAGTTCCATTCATATCAAGATGCAAAATTGCTCATGGAAGCCATAGAGAAAAGGTATGGAGGAAACAAGGAATCCAAGAAGGTTCAGAGGACACTTCTCAAGCAAGAATATGAGAACTTTGTAGCATTAAGTTCAGAAACAATGGATCAAACTTTTGATAGGTTACAAAAACTTATTAGTTAGTTGGAGATTCAAGGAGAAACTATTGAGCAAGAAGATATGAACTTAAAGCTGTTGAGAAGTCTTCCATCTGAATGGAAGACTCATGCTTTAATTCGGAGGGACAAGGTGGAAATTGAAACCATCAGTTTGGATGACTTGTACAACAACTTAAAGATATATGAATCTGAACTTTAAGGAACAACAGACACAAGCCAAAATTCACAAAATGTGGCTTTTGTGTCCTCCAACAGCTCCAACAACACTAACAACATCAGCAGCACAAATAAATCTAATAACACTGCTAATGGAGTTAGTGATGCTCATACTAAATGTAATACTATTAACTCTACATCAGTAGATAACCTTAGTGATGTTGTGATCTGTGCTTTCCTTGCAAATCAGCCCAACTCTCCTTAACTTGCTCAAGAAGACCTAGAAAAAATTCATCCAGATGACCTAGAAGAAATAGATCTACAATGGGAGATGGCCATGCTAACAATCAGATCTAGAAGGTTCTACAAAAGAACAGGAAGGAATTTAAAAAGAGTTGGTTTTGACAAGTCAAAAGTGGAATGCTTCAACTGTCATAAACATGGACACTTTGCAAGAGAATGTAGGTTTCCAAGAAATCAGGAGTACAAAGGTAGAGAGAATAATACAAGAACTATTGCAGTGGAGACTCCTACTCAGAATGCCTTGATAGCTTAAGATGGAATTAGAGGATATGACTGGAGCTACCAAGATGAAGAAGAGCAACCTACAAACCATGCATTGATGGCATTTACATCTTCAAGAAGTTCTTCTTGGTTTCAATTCTTGAGTAGGATTCTTGTTCTTAAAACATGTGTAAAAGCTTATGCTACTCTTAAAGAACAATATGATAATTTGTCTTCTGATTACAAAAAGTCTCAATTTAACTTAGTATCTTATAAAGCAGGTTTAGAATCAGTAGAAGCTAGACTAGCTCACTATAAGAAAAATGAGGTTGTGTTTGAAGAGAGCATAAATGTTTTAAAACTTGAAGTTAGACTAAGAGATAATGCCTTAAATGAATACAAAATGAATTTAGAAAAAGCAGAAACAAGAAAGGATCAGTTATAACAAACATTAGAAGTTTCAAAACTCATCCAAGTCTTTAAATAACATACTGGAAAGTTAAGTAATTGACAAGTTTAAAACAGGACTAGGATATGATGCAGCTACTGCAACTTCTCCTATAGTAGAAAGTTTTGTGAATTTAACTGATAAGTCTGGATCAGATAAGGGATATCATTCAATTCCCCACTCTATCAGAAAATTTCATACTCGAAACTTGGATCTTTATTTATGGATGAAATAGTTGAAAGTGAAAATTTGGATGTTACTACTGTTGTTACACCTAGTAATGATAAGACAGTTGAAAATAAGGGTGTTTCCAACACAGTTGAATCTAATGCTGTTAGGATGAACAACACTAGTGCTCCAATCATTGAGGATTGGAACTCTGATGATGAAAGTGAGATAGATTATACTGTTGAACCTAGCACTGAAAAGATAAAATCTGTTAAAACTGTTAGGGAAATAGATGCTCACAAACAATATCCTAGAAGGAACCAAAGAAATTGGAACAATCTTATGTCCCAAAGACTAGGAAGTGATTTTAAAATGACTAATAAAGCTTGTTATGTTTGTGGTAGTTTTGAGCATCTACATTATGTGTGTGATAAAAAGATTGAAAGGCCAGTGTGGAACAACTCAAGAAGGGTGAATCATAAAAACTTTACTAATAAAATGACTCACCCACACCCCAAAAGAAGTTTTGTTCCACAAGCAGTTTTAACTAGGTCAGGGAAACTTAGTACTGCTGGTGTAGCAGTTAATACTGTCAGACCAGTTAATACTGCTAACACAAAAGCAGTTAATACTGTCAGACCAGTTAATACTGCTAACACAAAAGCAGTTAATACTGTCAGACCAGTTAATACTGCTAACACAAAAGCAGTTAATACTGTCAGATCAGTTAATACTGCTGCCTCAAAACTAATTGTGAACCATCTTAGAACAAAAACAAATGATTTTTAAAAAGAGGATATTCACAAAGTTCAAGGCCTTTTAACAGACATTTTTCAAACAAGAACAGTATTATCAACACAAATGTTAATACCGCAAGGGTAAAACATACTACTGCTAGGGATAGAGCAGTAGTAAGTGAAAATAAGGGAAAAAGGGATAATGCTATTAAGGCCTCATCATGCTGGGTTTGGAAAGCCAAAACTAGAAGTGCATCAACTACATTCAAGAAATATTCTTACATTGATGCCACGAGGGCACAGATCGCATGTCAATATGGCTTGGAATCCCAAAGTGTCTAAATTCTCTTATTTTATGTGCAGGGCAACCAACAACAGAAGGAGTACAAAAAAAAGGAGTAATTGACAGTGGTTGTTCTAGACACATGACAGGAAACAAGTGCTATCTTGATAAATATGAAGATTATTATGGTGGATTTGTTTCCTTTGGTGATGGTAAAGGAAGAATTTCTGGTAAAGGTAAAATAAAAACAGGATCACTGGATTTTGATGATGTGTACTTTTGTAAGGAGCTTAAGTATAACCTGTTCAGTATGTCACAAATCTGTGACAAAAAGAACAATGGTCTTTTTACTGACACTAGGTGTCTTGTCTTATCTTCTAACTTTAAGCTACTTGATGAAAGTCAAGTATTGCTGAGAGTTTTACAGTGTTGACCTAAAGAGTGTTGTTCCCACTAGAGGTTTAACTTGTCTCATTGCTAAGGCCACAATTGATGAGTCCAATACATGGCACATGAGGCTTGGGCACATTAATTTTAAAACAATGAATAAACTTGTGAAGGGTAACCTTGTAAAAGGTCTACCTTTAAAGATTTTTTAAAATGATCATTCTTGTGTTGCCTATCAGAAAGGAAAGAAACACAAAGCCTCCTATAAGACAAAGCTTGTGAACTCAATTAGCAAACCCTTACATATGCTTCATATGGACTTATTTGGTTCTATAAATGTTAAGTGTTTAATTAAAAAGTCTTATTGCCTAGTAGTCACTGATGACTTTAGTAGATTTTATTGTGGATTACTTTTGGCCAGTAAGGATGAGCCTTGTGGGTGGGGATGCTAAGACCTTCTTAACAGAAAATAGAAAATCAAATAGATCATAAGTAAAATTTATCAGGAGTGAACAATGAAACTGAGTTAAGAATTAATATAATGAACCAGTTTCTCCCCCCATCTGTGAAATGAAGGGGATTAAGAGGGAATTCAAGTGTGGTTGGATCCTCAAGCAGATTGTGTAGCTGGAGAAGAATAGAACACTGATAGAGGCTGCAAAGAATATATGTTAGTAGACTCTTAGGTTGCCACCCCTTTGGGGCTGAAGCATTTTAATTGCTTGCTATGTGATAAATAGGGTTTTAGTCATTAAGCCTCATGGTTGAAGTTTTACGTACCTATAAAATATATAATAAAAATACTACTTAGGTAAATTCCAACTATTCACCTCTAACTAAGGTAAAAAGTTAAAACTTACAAAAATAATATAATATATATAATATACGTATGTTTAAACCGGGCAAGTATGATCACCCGGGTCGTTTCCCCAATGACTAGTGAAATTGAAACCACGTTTTAAGTTCGGATCCTGATTTGAATGGAACAAAGATATTTTGGAGAAGCTATTACTATGAAATTAAGAAGCAACAAATAATGACAATTAAGTGAATAAACAAATTTTAAATCCTAAAAAAAATGTAAACTAAATTTTCACTAAATGAAGAAAAAGTTAAGAAATTTATTAAAAATAAAAGCCCTAATTTTTATCTTTTTATAAAAGTTTAATTTTAAACTAATTAAAACTTAACCCTAATTATTAATTAAAACTTAATAAATTTATTAAAACTTAACTAATGGACTAATGATGCAAAAAGGAAAAGGACTAACGGGGAATCTAACAAATTAACGGAGGGACTAACTGAAAAACAACTAAGATTGAAAAGTTACACTTTCTACCCTGAGAATCTACCCCGACAACAAACTAAGACCCGAATTAAGTTGAAATTGAAAGTGCTTAAAATGGAAAAACTCAAAGGAAACAAAGTTGTAATAGAACTTAGGGTAACAAAATTAATAAAAAGCTACTAGGGCTGAAAATATAATATGCTCAGGTAAAGAGCTTATCTTTTAAGCTGTTATAAGAAAGTAGGGCTTATCCTTTTGTTTTTAAGAAAATAAGCTATAAAAAACTCAAATCTAGATCAAAATGAAAAAGGAAAGAAGTTCTAAAGAGCTTATGATATGCTTAATCTAAAAATGCAAAGAAAACTAAGCTTAGAGTACTTTTATGCTACTGAAATTGATCAAGAACTAGGCAAACTCAGGAAATAAGCAAAGACACACAAATTTCAATTAAGCTAGAAACTTAATAAGCTAAACTAGACTCTGAAACTTAAAGGACTTATCAATCTACTTATTATCCATCTAAATAAGCTAAAAAAAAAAAAAATAATGACTTAAAGGATGAATTTACAAATTTAGAGTACTCTACTTAAGTTTCCTACTGTTTTGGGATATTTTCAAGTTTTTTGATTTTGACAGCTAAATTAAACTAAGGAAATAAGCTAGAAACTGCAAATATAAAGACTTAAAAGGATTAAGCTCTATGAAAACTTAAATTCTACTGAATTTAATAAGCTAAATCTTAAAATTACTTATCTAAACTAAGCTATGAACACAGCTTGTAAGTACTGGTGAATGTACGGCTAGTATAATAGGTTCAGCAAGTACTTTGCACTTGAAAGTCTGCTGATCATTTTGACTTTGATAACTAAATAAGCAATGAAAAAGCTAGAAAATGAAAAACTCAATTAAAATAAGTGTAAACTAAATTTTATTCTACTGAGATTTAAGCTAACAGTCACTTAACTTGGGTAAAGCAGTGTACTATCTGGAAGTTAGTACTGGTAGTGCAAAGGCTCAGCAAGGTATTAACTTATGTTAATACTGCTAGTGCAAATTTAGAGTGCACTAAACCAAACACCCCTTTATCATTTTGACAGGATTTAGAAAAGCTTTTTAAGAGAAATTTAATGAACAAGTGCTAAATACCAGATAAAAACTAGCTTAAAACAAACTTAATGATCATGATTAAACAACTGAATATGGCCTTAATTGAGATCTGAACTATTTAAAACTAAATATTTTTGGTTTTTATGAGTTTTTTATGTCAGAAATGAGTAACTTAAATGATCTCATAAATATGGGAACAATAAACAGATTATAAACAAACAACTAATAAGTACTAGAAGAGACATTTTAAAATAAAATAACAAAGAGAATAAGCAAAATAAGCGATCTAAAAACAATAGCAAGCAATACATCAATATTTAAAACTTGAATTTAAAGGTAAATGGAAGAGAAACTGACATAAATCCTCTAGCTAAACAAAGCAGGACCAAATTAGGCAGCTACCAAGCTCTTAGCTTATGAATAAGCTAGAGTTTAAGACCTTGGATCTCTTCAATAGGTAAGATCCCTTCAAAAGCTTAAGTTTCAATAAGTTCCATAATAGGTTTAAATGATTTAAGGTTTAGATAGGTTAATACTGAATTCAAACAGCTCTATTTCAGCTTATAGACTGAAAGAGCTTATGAGTAGCTTATTGAGACAATTTTAGCTTATTAAGAGAGCTTAAAGGTTGAAAATAAGAAGAGCTTATAACAAATTAAAACTGAATTTCATTAATCGAAAACTGAATTACATTACTAGAAAAGGAAATTACAAGAACATTTAAGTAAAATACGAATTTAAGCTAAAAATTTATTAAAAACTAGAATCGACTACTAAAAAAAACTAGATGATTATGTGTGTGAGAAGTGAGGTCTTTTTATAGCACTTTGAGGAAGCTTCTAGGATCTCTAGCCCTGCTCTCCAATCTTTCAATCTCTGCCATTCATTTAATCAATCATTTGAGATCCTTTTGTGGCCGTTTGATCAAGAAGTGGACACCTGAGGATTGCCAGCGTGTCATTCCATTGATGTGACGTTTGTGCTTCTTTTGTGAGTATTTTAGTACAAAAACCCATATTAATTTGTGCTTCTTTCATTGTTGACGTGGCTCTTCTTGAGAGAAGGTTAATGAATCCTTTGATAAAGACTGATTTATCCCTGCCATCTTGTAAGAGAGACCTTGAATTGTCTTCCGTACCCTTTAATTTTCATTTGCCCTTTGGTTTTCCATGGGGTGAAAACAGAGAAGACGATGAATAGTAAATGTGTTTCCCGCTCCTACTTTGACAGTTAAAACTGTTGAACTTTGGGAAGTTTACACAAATGGCCCATCTCATTCTTTCCTCTCTTTTAAGTTATAAAGAACTTTCGGAAATTGCAAGATTGGCCCTTGTAGATGAAAATTGGCTAAGGCTTTGGTCTTTTGGGGCTTCGGCTTTGTACTCTTTTGATTCTCGTGTCCGTGTTTGCTCACTTTTGACTGTTTTCTTGTGATCTTTGACTTATCCGTACCTGCATACACAAAACACAAATACAAGCATATCTTTGCCATTTTTGGTCTGTTTTGGGTTTATTTGGGTTATTTTAGGTACAAACGGATATGTGTATTTACGTGGGAACGTGAAGACCAATTCGAGAAGAAATACCCACACCTCTTCGCCAAGACCGCACCGTCGTCAAGTGCTGCATCGTGAGCCTTGAGGACAAGGCTTGTTTAACGGGGGAAGTCTATAACACCCTGTGTTTTCAAGTCATTGACGACGTCAACAAATCCACAATGTACCTTTTGTATTGTACGTGTTTGCTTTAAATCGTAAGCGATAGGTTAAATCGCGTACGCCAAATATTATCGTTTAATGTAAACGGGCATCAAACCATCAAACGTTTACATCAATTATGTGTTATATAATTATTTTAATGATAATTATGGTCGTCGTTCATTTATTTTATTGGTTACGTAAGTTAAATACGTTTATCGATAAATGTACGTTTAAGCGTAACCGGAAGCACGTTAATTTATTAACGCTTCAACAAATACCCTCGATTGTACCCAATAGCTAAAGATTATTTAAAATTTAGCTAAATAAATGATGCTTACACTTTTTACACTAGAAATGAAACAATATACAAATAATTTCAAGTAAACACATCTTTATGTAATTTCTACAAGTTGTAACTAGTATAAATTCATGCAAGTAAGCTAGCTAAGATGAAAATAAAACATATACTCCCTCCCTCATCATATCATACGGCATACATACATATGTATGATAGGAAAATACAATTTTTACACACTTTGGTCAATGGTACATCTCTTGCAATTAAAACCTAGCCTTTCTTTGTTTCTTTGACTCATAACACATAAACAAGAATCCCCAAAACCCTCACTATGTTTGTTGAATGTTTTTACTTGACTATTGACCATTGAAAGTCTTATATACATGCAAGTAACTAGATAGTAACACATAGAGAACAAAACACTTAGTAAAATTTTCACAAAATCCCTCTCTTTCTCTCCTTGAGCTCACGGCAAGAAACAAAGATCCAACCCAATCCATACTAATTTTTATACAACCTATACCCTTCTATACACATCTATCCTAAGACATTCTAAGGTGTTTCCAACCATTGAATCACCATTTACAAGTAATAATCAAGAAAAGGAAGCTAGGGTTTTTATTAAGAAAACAAGGGATTTCTTAAGTGCAAGCTTGGATTCTAAGGCTAAACAAGGGTTTAGCATTTGTTTATCATCATCTTCATACCCTATAAGGTCTACTAGAACCCTTTACATTCTTATAATTTTCATTGTTATGCATATGATTAGTTCTATTTTAGTTGAATCACCATTTAAGATTTTAACTTGTAAATGAAGTTTTCACTAGTAATGATCATCTTGTAGACTTTTATACATGTTGTGTTATTACATATATCATGTTAAAAATGATGATAAAATATTGTATCATGTTGTTTTGGTGTAAACATGATCATGGGTTAATTAGGGTTTTTATGATTTCTTAATATGTTTTAAGTTAAAGAAATATATATGACAAGTTAATATTGATTATGGACTTATGATAATATTATATGATCACTAGAATGAGGTTACTACAAGATGAGAAAACATGGACACATATGGTTTTTATGTAAAATGATTATATATAAAAACTAGTGATTTATGGTTATTATGAAAATTATAGTTTATTAAATATTATGGAAGACTTGTAATACTTGGACAAAGGGACAATAAATGGACTATGGACATAATATACATGTAATATATATGATAAATATAAAATATAAGACTAGTGGTAAAAGTCATAAGGTGAAAACAAGGAAACAAGACTTAATTTTGGACTCATGAAGGACATGCCAACATTCTGTCCAAATTCGTGTATAAGACATACTTATTTTATGTTTTTATAAGATAATACATTTCACGACGATTCTGAAAAGGTAAGAAACTTGTCAAACGGATTAATAACGAAAAAGTTACGTTAAAAACGAGTTATACGTTAATTAAACGGAGTTTATAAAATAAATTTTATAAAAATTATGTCAAACAGCAAGTTGGATAATTTTATCAAATAAAACACATTTTTAGGATTCTAAAATGATAAGAATCATGATTTTTCGATTTATAACGAATAAGTTATGAATTTCGCGGGTTTTCGGTAATTAAAAGTTTATAAAAATAATTTTATAAACTATGAACAGTAAAAACACTATTCATGACAGAAAGTTATATTTTTGTAAACCTCATAAAATTATAGAACTTTCAATTACGAGATCGTGCTCGAAAGAATCGTTAAAAACGAAGCTATAACGAATAAAATACGACATTTACGGGTTTTACGACAACAAATACGATTTAAATAAAACTCATGTCTGGTGTGAACAGTAAAAGTTACTGTTCATCAGGGGACCAAAATTATAAAAATGTCAAATATCGATAACCCGTCTTAATACGAAAAGATGGGCATAAGAAACGCAAGAAACGGATTAGAAACGTGAAAGTTATGA
Source organism: Tanacetum coccineum (assembly GCA_026074375.1). Classification (NCBI taxonomy): domain Eukaryota; kingdom Viridiplantae; phylum Streptophyta; class Magnoliopsida; order Asterales; family Asteraceae; genus Tanacetum; species Tanacetum coccineum. The sequence goes on from BQNB010089158.1 coordinate 18,005, forward strand.
CGATTTTACCAAAAGTATGTTTATAAACGTTTTAATTTTATAAACATGTTTTCACTTAAACATTTAGATGGTGATTAGCTATATAGACTTATGCATGGTAGGAGTACTTAATGTAATTAGTACTTATACGACCTTAAATTAAAATGTAGCCATCTGCGATTTGCCGTGACCATTACCTTGATTTTGGATTATCAGACACTAAGTGAGTTCATAGCACCCACATTTTTTATGATTTCATTCAATGAGTTTATAACTATTGGAGTGGCAACATGCTTTGTTTAAAAATTGGACGCAAGTGATATTTATATTGATTACATGTTTGCCTAAAGTAGGCGTTTAACCTAAGTTGAGCCCATTAATCATGAACTGTCAATTGCATAGATGTAGTTGTTAAATTACATTATGTGAGCGCGAATGTTATGAATAGTCTATTTGGGGAAACGACCTCACCTGTTCGGTGACCTAAGCTTTCATTCACCGGTAACGAACGGTCATAGCCCACCACCACAGCCCCATCTACTCAACCACCTCTTCTCAAAATTATGGGTGGATGCTCTTCTTCCTAACCGCGCTGCGTCTAGCGCAATACACACTCCCCTCTATCGAGATTATCCCCTCTCTCCATTCACGTCATGAACTACAACCGATTAGAAAGGTAAAACCCCACACAACGAAGCATATAAGTCACTACACGTGCAACACAATATACATTACTAATAAAGCAGGGAACTAATGTACAATATGGCTACCCACGGACATCCGTGGGTACATTACATCAAAATATTATGTAAGTGCAACAGGCTGCACTATTTCCATTCCAAATGATAAAACGGTGGCAAAGAGATGGATCGCTGTAGTCTTAGATGTGGTTCATCTTCCTCGTCAGCTACCTCGGTCTGTGTGGCGACATCCGCCAACAGAATCGCCAGCCCTTGAGGAGCGATAACAGGCACGAATACGGGGATGCTGGCAGATCTGGCGTGATGAGCAGAACCAATCCCATGGGTGCGACAAACCACCCTGCACTTCTTCTTTTTTTCAGCCCGGCTTATGTTAGCCGCAATGGCATCTTCCAACGGCATCTCTTCTTTGAATGCCCAAAGATCTCTAGGGTCGCGTACCTCAGGGTATACGGGGATCTTTAGTTGGGAGGAGCTAGGGCAAAGGTTACAGATCCACTGGGGGGCATCTTCTTCAGAATCACTCTCTAAGTATAAAGATGTCATGATTAACTCCATAGGGGCATCCTTCAATCCCTCCAGCTGATCCACCAACGGGTACTTCAGATCCTTCAGGTCTTGGAGGGCCTTGACATACTTGCTATCGGCCTCAGGGTCATATGCTTCAATAGCCGCTAAGTCTCGGTCGGCCTTCCCATGATCTATACCGTGCTTCAGACCTTCGGTAATACCTTTAACAAGTCCCGCGGATACAACATCAGCAAATGCCTGCCTTAGCTCTAGGGACTCGGAAGACTTCATAACTGCCAGGCGCAGGCCGTGCCCAATGACCCAGCGACGACTCGCGATCGCTGTCAACATGTGTGGATATAACTCCTCGTCAAAATCCACACTTAATGTATCCAGATGTGCATCCATCTTCGCACAGTGCTGTTCAACCTTGTCATCTTCATATTTTTGAATTCTTCAAAGGCGGCTTTTATTTTTTCTAGCCTGTGACTTATGCTTGAATGTTAGATACCTGTTGGGACAGCTGATAGTTGCTAACTTGGAGGTCCGAGAACTAGACACGGAGGCTTTCCACTTCTTTAGTTAGTTTCGCATTCTTAGCCTCTGCGGCTTTCTTCATGTCTACCTCGGCCTCAAGCAGGGCCTCTAAGTTCTTTGTCTGATTATGAAGGTCGTGCACTTCCGTTTCCACAGCCCTGAGGGATTTAATTTCTGATCCAACTTTTTTATCTCTTCCTCCCTCGCTTGGATCCTTCGATCCTGTCTGGCTATCTTGGTTGTGGCCTTCTTTAGTAATTTGACCTCTTGTTCAAATCTTAGCCTCAGTTGAGAACCCATAGCCACTTGCCGTGCCAGGTTTATATTATACTGGTTTAGAAAGTCAGTATTGGGCAAGTGGCGCAATTCAGAGAAGTACCCTGACGGTACTACGTGATCTACCATGTCTTGGCACGCGTCCGGGGTGTCTAGGCGGCACTTCTTGGTCACGCCCCACTCTGGCTAATAGATACCTCCTGGCGACCCGTCCACAGACGGGAAGGAGGCCGATTTCCCTGACTCCGGACTCTCCGTAAAAATTTGGCCTTGCACCTCCGTGGTAGCAATATTTCCGGTGAGGATCTAGGTGGTCGTTTTCTTGGAAGACCTGCATTCACATTATGAGGCACATGTGATTTGTTAGTATGACTACACTTATGGAAAAAACAACAAAACAAATAATAATATAAAACAAAGAAAACGTTAAGACCGGATCACTTACTGGGCAACGTCTCGCCTGGGGTGCGGTTGCGGTTTCGCATAAGACAACGGATCTGGATCGCTCACGTTCTTCGCATCAGCAGGAGTCTCTTGTAGAGCAGGTGTGAAGAAGGTGGAGCCCGCTTCTAATCCTATTGAAGTTAGAGATTTCCCTTCGAGGGGAATCTGTGCAGGGCGGAAGGCAGCATGATCCTTTCTCAACACCTTGGGTAGTGCATTTGCGTCCGCCTCATCATTGCCCCTTTTGCGACGCCTTTTGTTCACAAGGGGCCCTATGGCGGCCACTTCCTTCTCCAAATTTGGTTCTAGAACGACCTCCGTAGTCGTTGGATTTTCTACAGGTAGGATTTCACGCGATAATCTGTCCTGGACTTGATCTTCCATCCCGTCCCTCTCAGTAATTAATGGGGGTGGGTTTTCGTTGGCAAAATCTAGCGGCAATTTCTCTAGGGCGGAAGGTGTCCCTGAGGATCCTGACGCCACGGTTGTGTCCCCTATATCTATCACACGGCTTGCAGTGACAGTCAGTAGCGGCACCTCATGGGCGGCGCGAGGTCGAGTCTCGGTCTTCACCTTAGCAGGATTTATGGCACTGATCAAGTTGAACAAGTCCATATCTGCATTCATACAGGAATTGTTAGTATATTTTCATGAATATGTGAGAGGTAGAGACAGTTTATAAACACCCACCCCGGTCATCATCATAGAGGAATGTGGGGTACACATCGTCGCCCAGAAAGTAGTTCTGACTCAACCCTACTAGGCATAATAGGGCTTCTGGTTATTTTCGGATAGGGGTACGGTGTGTGTCCAATGCCGTTACGTCCTCCGCGGAATAGGAGTTTGCTGATGGAATCCCTTCCTTTGGGGCGTTTGTGCGCCATTCCACGACGGTGGGGAATATTCTCTCGTTTACCCAAAAGAATCTCTTGTTCCAGTTCTTCAGGGAGTCAAGGGGCTTTGTATAACACTGTGGGGTGTTCTTCCCCAGTCCTTTGCTAAAGGACATCCATCCCGAGTTGTAGGAAGGAACGTAGAAAACACGGAATAAATTTAGTGTGGGAATTATGTTCAGGACGCGACAATTGATTTCAAAGTGACTCACTTTGGCTACGCCTATCACTGACAATTGTGAAAGATGAATTTGGTAATGACCAAGGATGTCGAAGAGGAATTATGAAATGGGGATACGAAAAACTTGGTGTAAACACCGACTTTGCCCTCCGGAAACTCCACGATGGGTTCCTCTGGGCCAGGCAATTCAGGATGCAAGCTCTCTGGTATACCATACTCGGAGGTGAACTCTAGAAGATACTCTTGGGAGATGGTTGATACGGCGTCCTCAAGTTGTATTGTATCCCTATCCATTTTTAATTAGTTTCAAAAAGGGGCGTGGTGTACTAACCTGCGGTGATGGGATTCCGTGGGAATAAGTGACTTGTGCAGCTGTATGTGTAAAAATGGCGGTTCGATTTGAAAGATGTGGAAACATACACAATGGTCGCTTGCCCTATTTATACTATGTCCTCGACAGTTGTGCCTAGTTAGATGATTGACATGTGTCCTCCACTAGCTTTTTGTATGGTTAAGATTGAGAGGAATGTGAAACGGTTATGGGCCCACGCGTCCCATCATTCAGCCGTTTGCGCCGTTTCTTGATAAATGAGTCATATTATTGCGCTGCGGGGCTCAACATACAGTTTAGGAGATTAAGCGTTTTCAGGAAGGTTCGAGGTATTTGGTAGTCTAGCAACCGTGATCGCGGTCCCGACCGCGGCCACGTCTCCTAGACTCGGGAGACATAATGACGTATAGTATGGACCGGCCTGACCCATTCATACTATTATGGGCTTGGTAGTTAACGAGGGGCCTTCGGCCCACACATCACTGTCACGGCCACTTGACCTACGGGTCGCGGCTACCAGCACATGGTTCGTGGCCGCGATATCTTCACGAGCTATTGTTAGAAAGGGATAACCTAATTAAATAAGAGATATACTCTACTTATTTAAACAGGTTAGGATAATTCTGAATCCCCTATATATTGGGCGTGTCTTGGGCCGAAAGATATGGAAACCGTAAAGGTTATTTAGCCTATAAAAGGAACGCAATTGTCATCAATACAAGTATCTTACGAAAAACCCTAATTATATTCGATTACTCCCCAAGGCTATATACTTACTCTCACGCCGGAGTCCAATTGTGGGATTCGCTCCCACGATAAGGTTAACGGTGTTTCATTCATTGTGCAGGGTTCTTCAAAGTTCACTTGATACAAGAACAAGGTGAGACATACCCGAAAAGTTGCCTATTTAGACTAAACAAGACCCGACCTAACTTCTGTATCAACAGTTAAGTTTAAAGAAAAATGCAATTATTCGACAACTATATTTCATACTTGTCTGATGAACGGCCTACTTTCATATATATTTATTATATAGAATGAAGTTGATTCATTAAAGGCACGTTTGGTTTACAAACGGGTTTAAAATTTAGATTTAGATTAAGATTTGAATTTGATATTAGTTTCGAGGGAGAATTTATATTTATTAATAGTTTTTATATTTAAATTATAATTAAAAATAATATTTTAAAACAACTATTATTTTATAAATTAAAAAAAAGATAAAAGCTAGAGGGTTCATCCTCTATTTCTTTTTACAAAACCCTTCTATTTTGATTAAGAATCCAAAATCCTAATACTATAGTTGAGACAGGAGCTTGAGCTTGATTAGGGATGGAACTTTAGCTTTTATTGGAGTTGAGACTGAAGCTGGAGTTTATATTATAAGTTGAATGCTTGAACTTATATATTTATAAAGTTGTTTGACAAATTAGTTTAACAGAAGCTTATTAATATAAAATCACATAAGATTTATCAAATTAAATTCATATATATCTCCGGCTTCTGCGAAATAATCCACTATATCTCAAAAGCGTTTTAGTAATTTGATTAATTATAAGCTCTCATAAACCCGTCTTTAGATACATAACTACTTATAATTTATAAAAGGTTTCATAAACTCATCCAACACACGGTTACTTACTTACTTTGACCGAACATACCCTTATGGGTTGAATATTTTTTATAAGATTCACAAGGGGTGCTGATCGGTTCGGTTATCAGGTTGTTCGGTTAAAAAAAATCTTGGTCAAACTGAAAATCGAACCGAAAACTGAATTTGAATTCGGTTTGGTTTTTGGGTTGACCCGAATAACTCGAATTACACTATTTATTTAAAAAAAATTACATAGATATTTAGCAAAAAAAATTATTTCAAACATAAAAAGTGTTTTTTTTTTATATTTGGATAAAATTTTAACGGTGTTTTTATATATATAAATATAAAAAAATATATATATATTTATATAAATTCGATTTTGTTTGGGCAAATTCGGCTCGGTTATTAGTTCAGTTCGGTTAAGTTCGGTTTTGGTTTTCGGTTTATTCGAATTTTTACCGTTTTTCTGCTACTCCTAATTAGGGGTGTTGATCGGTTCGGTTATCGGGTAGTTCGGTTAATTCGGTTCGGTTAGTTCGGTTAAAACTTTTTATGGTCAACCCGAAAACCGAACCGAACTAAACTAGAATTCAACTGAACTGAACCGAAAACCGAATTTGAATTCGGTTAAGTTCTCGGGTTGACTTGAATAACCCGAATTTCACTATTTATTTAAAAAAATTTAATAACTACATAGATATTTAGCAAAAAAAAAATTATTTCAAGCATAAAAAGTGTTTTTTTATATTATGATAAAATTTTAATAGTGTGTGTGTATATATATATATATATTGTGTTTATATTATATATGGTGTTTATTTATAGTATTTTATATATATATACGTAGATATATTATATATATATTATAATTATATATATATATATATATATATATATATATATATATTCTATATGGGTGTGTGGTGTGTGTGTGTGTTGTGTGTGTGTGTGTGGGTGTGTGTTGTGTATATATATATTTATATATATGTATATATATGTATGTATTGTGTAGGGATCCTGGTGAGAAATAAATTAAAATAAAGAAGTGGTGAAGAAGGTGACTAATACACACCAATTGTGAGATGCAACGACTTTATTAGATGTCATTCTATCGCTATCTACGATTGCTTTTCTTTGCATCTAGTTGCCCATTTTAAGTTTCGAAAGTTTAATTTGATGTGTAGATTGGTGCAAATTGATTTTCATAATTTTGGCACATGTTAGGACGCCAAAAAACAAGGAGGAAATCCTGAATTGTATCTAATATACGTATATGCATCTAATTAAAAGCTAGGAAAACACATGTGATGCATTATAATAGCGTCTAAGATTATAGATGATTAATCTAATTTAAGTCGGGTGCATCTCGGATATATACGGTAATAGTACTTCTTATCCTTCTTATTTTAAGAAATTTACTCATTTGATCCTATCTCTCTATGTGGTGTGTGTCATTTTTTTTTATTTTGTGTTTTGTGTGGTATACTTATATATATATATAGATAGATAGATAGATATATATATATATATATATATATATATATATGAATTCGGTTTTCGGTTCCGATTGCCAAACCCATACCCAACCCGAGAACCGAATTAGTAGTTTGGTTCGGTTCGCTTTTGGCAAATTTGGTTCGGTTATCAGTTCGGTTCGTTTGTTTTCGGTTCGGTTCGGTTTTAATATTCGGTTTTTGTGCTCATCCCTACCAAATTCACTCAAAACGCAATAATGGGCCTCTTCGATGTAAACCCATAACGAAGCCATTTGCATTCCAAAAACAAAATAATAATTTATAATCCAATATAAACGGTATTATAATAGGGTTTTTTTAACTTACGTCATTGTGACTTAAGTTTAAGAGCATTAAATGAATTAAAAATTATATATTTACATGTCACTTGATGTTAATATTTTCTTAAATTTGTGATATTATACATATTATTATTTTTATATTTACTCCTTGAGTGACATTTCCCAAAATAATAATTTATAATCCAATATAAACGGCAATACAAGTGGCTACTAAATATTGTAAACAAACAAGCAGAATTACCCGCGCGTTACTACGGGGAGTTAATTTTTCGCGCGCTGTTGCGGGCCTTTAATTTTTCTGTTTTTAATTTTGTGCGGGTTTATTGTTTCGATCCAATGTTTAATAGTTTGTTTTTTTTCTTATATGAGCATAAGTGTTGGGCCTCATGTTTAAAGGTTTTTTTTTTGCTATACGGGGGTGTTTTTTTTAGTATAATTTTATGAATTATGTTGCGGGTTTATTTTCTCGGTATCATGTTTAATAGTTTCTTTTTTTCCCTTATATAAGTTTATGTCTCGCGCGTTGTTTTGTGCCGTTATTTTTTTTAGGTGTTATTTTTTTCGAGTTTATTTTTTCGGTCTCACGTTTAATAGTTTTTTTATATGGGCTTATGTGTTGGGTTTCACGTTTAAAGATTTGTTTTTTTTTGCTATACGGATTTTTTTAATATAATTTTATGGGATTTGAGTAAATATGTGTTATATATTTGGGTTTATGGTTTTTAATGGCGTAAAATGACACCGTTTAATGCGACCTAAAGATGTACGTTTGTGACCCTGTCGATTATTTTAAAGTTATTAGGTATCGAAAATGGTTCCGCGGGTATTCTTTTATCTGAATAACTCGATACTTATGTAATATATACATTTTCCCCCTTATTTTGTGCCAACAAAGTTAAAAAAAAAATTGGGCCGGCCCAAAGTCGCAGCCAATAAATTGGGCCAAACTGAGAGCCCAAAAAAAATTGTTACTGTAGCTAGGGGTGAAACTACGTCGTTTCCCACCCCCTATAGTATATAGATATAATTGATAGACAGATTATAATAGGGTTTTTTTAACTTAGTGACATAAGTTTAAGAACATTAAATGAACTAAAAATTCTATATTTACATGTCACTTGATGTTAATATTTTCTTAAATTTGTGATATTTATCATATTTATCATTGTTTTACATAGATATAACATTATTTAAAGAAACAAATGTGTTTATTTAATGCTTTTAAACTTATGCCACCATTATACAAGTTAGAAAAAACCCTATACCAATTCACACGTATACAAGTAGACAAACATGTGCATCATCAACATAATCAATTGTGAAGTCATTATTGGTCGACAAAGAGGTAAGATAAAGTTTTCAAATGATATATGAATGAATGAATACTAATGTACAAAATCTACAACTTTAATAAGAGAACGATGAACCATAATGGATTTATTTGGATTGGATACTAGAATACATACAAAATGTCGGGAGACAACAAAGTGAGAGGTTATGATCGGCCTCTTTTTAATACGATCAATCGCTTTGTTATTTATCTTATAAAATGTATGTTTATGGTCTCATTATAGGTGCAGTTTTTTAGTTGCAAAGATCTCATTTCTTGCATTTCAAATCAACAAAGATGATAATAATATAAAGGATTCAAAACACGAAAATTGATGTGCTTGAAATAACTTTGATATTTCTTTATGTGATAATACATTTATAGATAATTACATGGTTTTTTTTTGCTAAACAAAAGTGTTAAGATGATGATATGATAACTTTATGAGATCAAACTGCAACACAATGTTCTTTAATGTTTTGTTTTAACACATTTTATGACTACTTTACGAGATGGAAGTATATCATATCAATAATATATAACTACTTTACGAGATCAATATGCGACACAATATTCATGAAAGTTTTACTTTCAGATACTTTATTTCCACGTTGCTCTATTTATTGTTTATGAGAAAAGTTCATTTGGAAACCAGTTTCTACCCGCATACCAAGGGATAAGCCTCCACCATTAGATTAAATTTATTTGGGTTTGATCTAAAGGTGTAGATTAATCTAAGATTTAAACATAACAAACCTATTTTTGTGTCACTATATAAAGTTTCTTTTTAATTTCCTTTATTTTATTTCTCATTTATTCACACACACAGAACAGTGTGTTTCTCTGTAACCGTTTCTCACCTACTTTTTCCCCTTTC
>BQNB010089159.1:0-27476 GCA_026074375.1 Tanacetum coccineum
CACTAGCACAGCGGTAAGCTGTGTGTGCATAGTTTCATCCAAAGAGGTCTTGAGTTCGATTCTTGTGAGGGTTTATTCCCTCACGACCCGACTCACGACCAGACCTGACCCATGACCCGATCCAGACCCGACCCAGACCCGACCAGTCCCGGCCCAATACCCGACTCGGCCCACCAATTGACTTACCGTCAACCACCGTTGACCGGTGGTCCGGCAGTGGTCCGGCGGTGGTCAACGGTGGTCCGCCACCGTTGACCGTCGTTGACCGGTGGTCCGGCGGTGTTGACCGTCGTTGACCGCCGTTGACCACCGTCATTGACCACCGTTGACCGGTGGTACGACGGCGGTTGACCGGCGGTTGACCAACGGTGGGTGAACAGTGAAAATGCCATGTGGCACCAATCAGGTGGTGACACGTGGCGCTTCTAATGATTGTGTGTCAGGTTGTACAGGTGGCAGGTACGAGGTACGAGGTACTGTACACGTCAGTACCAGGTACTGTACACGTCAGTACCAGGTACTGTACACGTCAGTACGAGGTACTGTTCAGGTGGCGGCTGGACCAATCAAATGGTGACACGTGGCACTGGCGTATGTCAGTCCGAGGTACTGTAGCAGTCAGTACGAGGTAGGCGTGTGCCAATCATGGGAAATAATGAGGCGGTTGGTGGAGTGCAAAATGACCAAAATACCCCTAGATCCAGCAATATGAGTGGATGGAGGCTTGAAAAGACGAAATTGCCCTCACCTACTTTGGGCTATAAATACAACATGCACATCAGGAGAATGGGTGTTAGATTTTAGGGAGATTTTAGAGAGAGATTTAGTTTATTAAATTAGTAGTGTAGGGTAGTTTTAGGAGTAGTATAATTTAGTTTTAGCTTATTGTATAAGCTTTGTAAGCTTATTATTTGCTTATTGTAATCAACTCCTTGAGCTTATTAATGAAGATGCTTTTTATTAAAGGTCTGTTTTTTTAATGTTTTTATTTTTATTGCTTAATTCTTATGCTTATTTTCTACTCATTTTCTTTTGCTTATTTCCAAATAAGCTCATGCTTATAGCTTATTTTTAGATCCGATCTCTTAAGCTTATATTCTAATAAGCTTCTCTAATAGCTTATTTTATATTGTTTTTGATTTAGAGCTTTTTGAGTGAGCTTATTTTAGCTTATTTTTTAGTGCTTATTTTTCTAGCTTATTCTTTTTAGATCTAATCCTTAAATATACCCGTCTCTCACTCACTTGATTGAACACCTTAGTTTCGGGTGGATTAGATCTAAAAATAATAGATCTTATATTTTAGCTTATTTTCTAGCATAAAATTGTTGCTTTTTAATTCTAGCTTATTTTTCTTAGATCTAAATCCTTAAATATACCCGATCCGCGTTCACTTGATTGAACACCTTAGTTTCGGATGGATTTAGATCTTAAGTTTTTATCTTTTTATTAGCTTAATTTGTTCTAACTTTTCATGTCTTATTTCTTATTCCATCCTTCTACATCTAAGGCCGGAGCTTAAGGGTCTTATAAGGTTAATAAATAGATAAAGTTTTGAAACCTTTATAGTTTTTACAAAAGTAATTAGTAGATAAAGTTGACACCTTTATTTGCTAATTAGTGAAGTAGAGCTTAAAAGTGATATTTAGCTTATTTAGTCATAAGTTCTAAACCATTACTAGTTTTTCTTATAGCTTATTAAGCTACGGCTTATTTCGAAGGGTACTTGTAGCTTATTTGAGAAGTGGCTTATTTATAAGCTTTTATTCTTCATCATTTCTTCGAAAAAGCCTTGATAGCTTTTTAGCTTATTCTAAGTTTTTTATTTCAAAAGTAGCTTTTTTTATAGATTTAATCCTAGTTTTATGTTTACAGAAAAAAATATAGTTTCAAAATAGCTTATTTTTTTAAAAATTTTTTCAACTTATAATTAGCTTAATTTTGTCTTAACTTTTCAATGTCCTTATTTCTTATTACCATCCTTCTTCCATCTAAGGCCGGAGCCTTAGGGTCTATATAAGGTTGATAAATAGATAAAGTTTTTATCTTTATATTTTTATGAAAGTAATTAGTAGATTAAAGATGACACATTTATTTGCTAAATAGTGAAGAGAGCTAAAAAGTGATAAACTTATGTGTTTATTAAGTTTTGTAAGATCGGTGGTTATCATATATTTGCGGCTCTTCATTTGGTTTCATTTTTCCAATCAATTTTCAATTAATTAGTGTAGATTTAATTAGTTATTTTAAAAAATTTTGCTATTCCTTTATTTGCATGCGTAGTGAGTATTAAACTTTTTAGCTAAGTGATTAGTGATTAGGAATTATAGTGCGGTTTAAAAAAAAAATAATAGTCAATTATACATACCGATCATTAACATTTTAATGCAATATAAAATACTTGTCATATAATTTAAAAAGGCCATTTTTACTTTACTTGTCATTTAATTTTTGCAATTTGTATCTAAAGATTTTTTATTCGTAGAACATAAGCCCGCATTAAGGTAAACTGATTTCACGTTCACTTCGCAACATATTTGTCATTTTTACTCAATTTTAGTAAATCTATTAGTTTTTAATCTTAGAATTAATATTAGTTTAATTTTTAGTATAAAAATAGTTTAAAATCAAAACCAAAATATTTGTCATTCAAGCACCAAACGAAACATTCTCATGAATTTCAATTCATCTCTCGCCGTGGAAACGACACTCGGAAGATAGACTATTATTTTTCCTAAAGTAATTGTGTCTTGATATACGGATAACTATTATTATTACGACACGCGTTTGACGTTTATCAAACATCTTCTGCTGGAATCCTTATCCTATGAGGGTGTAGTGGAAGCAATATGTATTCCTGAGTAGGTTCTTTATCTTTTCCTGATGAACCTGCAACATAAGAATCTTGTGTACCTGCATCCACATTAATTTGATTTTCTACACTAACAGGAAAATAGTTATTGAATTGGTTTAAAAAATCAAGATCATACATCCATTAGGACCAGTTTTTACCTGCACATTGGTTGATCTTTAAGAGAAATCAATTTGGCAGATTCTCTTCTACCCTTTTGGTCTTTTTGTTGTATACTTTAAAGGCTTTACTAGTGGTAGATTATCCAAGCAAATAACCTTCATCAAATTTCCTATCAAATTTGCCCAAGAAATCTAAGGATTATAAAGTCAAGGGGGCACCCAAAAGGTCTATAAAACTAATACTGGGTGTATTTACCTATTAATAGTTCTAAGGTGTCTTTTTTGAGGTTTAGTCACTAATACCCAATTCAGTACATACAAGCATTATTTTACAGCCATCGATCCCGAAAACGGTATAGAAAAATTGAGTCTGCTAACATAGATCCTAGCAGCCACAGATTAGGGTCCTATTTTATTCATTCATGCAACACATTCTTCAGTTGGAGTTCTAGCCACACTAAACTCCATTTTTAATTCCTTTTTAGCACAAAATTCATTCATAGCAGTTCTAAACTCTGTCCCAATTATCACTTCTAAAGATATTTAACATATGATACAATTGGTTTATCTAAGCCTATGATAAATTTACAAGATTTCAGATGTTTCATCCAGTAATAGCTAAGAAAAAATACCCAACTAAATCTGCTAAAATCATCAGTCACAACCAAACCAATACCTTTTCTGTTAATACTTTCTACAAGCAGTCCAAATAAGTCCAAATGAAGTAATTCTAGGGGCTTCTGATGATCTTCTACACTTGGCTTTTATAGGAGTGCCTTATTATGCTTACCCTTCTTGCAGACAACACAAGTGTGGTCATTCACAAAAAACTTTTGAAGGTAAGCCTCTAACTAGGTGACCTTTAACAAGTTTGTTTATATTTTTGAAATTCACATGACCTAATCTCTTGTGCATAATTTAAGATCAATGCTTTGCATTTGCATATAAACAAGTTATACCTCCAGAGAGAACAATGTTCTTTAAGTCCAAGCTGTACACATCATCCTTTTTAAGAGCTCTAAGTACAACTTGACGTTCATCAAAAAGCTTAAAGCTAGGAGACATGATAAGGCATTCAGTCTCAGTAAAAAGGACACTATTTTTCTTGTCACACATTTGTGAGACAGAGAAAAGGTTAAACTTAATTCACTCTACTAATAAAACATCAACAAAGTATAAATATATACAATTTTTTTTTTTTTTTTTTTGTTTTGTTCTGATTTTTACCTTACCATTATTTTACCTCCTTTGTGATCACTTTCCAAAAAGCCACAAAGCCTCCATTGTAACTTCATAGTCTAAAAGATAAGTTTTGTTGCAGTCATATGGCTATAGCAACACTATCCACCACTGCATTAATCCTGTAACAAGATCTCAGGATTGCCGCTATACAAAAAGTAAAAGAATTAGTATCTCTTCGGGACCCAAACCATTATAACTTGGAAAACCCTTTTGGTCAACATACTTAACCTTCTTGAGCAAGAATGATCCACTATCTTTGAACACATGATCCAAGTAATTTCCCTTAGGCCTCCAAACCCACTTGACTTTTTAAGGTCAATATCCATCTTACCCTTACCAGTATTAACTACTTCTCTTGTCCCAGTGTATAGACCATATTTTGAACCCCAAAGTTATACATCTTGTTTTAATTCTTTGGGTCTAAAAGCTGGTTTCGTGTAGTAAGACCTTTGATAGGTGACTATGAGCCTCTTGTCTACATAGTCCCCATTATTAGGTAAATTGGTCTAATAGTACCGCACCAGTTTGTGCTATTTTTGGGGCAAATGGTCTAATAGTACTAACAGGCCTAGCAGTACTAACTATGTGAACTGCCCTTTTTCTCATTTGCTTAAACAAGATATCAAACCTGTTCTTGTTAGTACTCCTGATGGGACAAAATTCTTTCTTAGATGAGGGTATTTTGAAATTTTTTGATGATTAACCCTTTTAGTATTATCCCATACTGGTTTGTCCACCCTTGGACCAGAGTTGACCACAGTTTTCAGCTTAGGTTCTTGACTCTGTTTGTCATGAAAATTACAATCTTTGATCAAATGGTCAGTACTTTTACAAACAAAGCAGGCTTTTATTTTCTTAAATCTAATTCCTTGTTTCTGAGAGGTTTGACCAATTTTATCAACTCTAGTTTTAACTGTTTGGAGTCTCATTATACTTAACATGACAAACTGTTTTACACTTCAGACCCCATCATCCTCATCATCTGAAGTCCCTCCTCAATGATAACTTTATCTCTGTTAACTGATTCATAGACTGTCTTAGGTTTTTGAGTATTTGCTTCATTTGTTTTACTACAGATCGTTAACTGTTTTAGTATTAAGGTTTTTATCAGTTGTTTTTGACTCCTTAGTCATAACATACTAACTGCAAATGATAGTCAACTCTTGGGGTTAGGAAGTTCCCTATTATAGAGGGGAACAGCAAGAAACCCATCTCTTTAGAGAACTTATCATTGCTAGGTGGTGTTCACTTCAACATTGATCTGACTAAAAAGACACTCAAACTAATCTCACTATCAGTTATCCAAAATTGTTTCTCATATCATGTTAATTATGGCCATATCTAAACCAGTTTTATCTCTAGCACTCATTTGACTGTTGAGTAATTCATCAAGATTCTTGGACGATTCTTCCCATTTTTCTATCTTTAATTTTAACTCATCTCTTTCCTTAACAACTTTCTCTAATTCCAGGTTAAGGTTGTTAATTTTTATTCTCTGATTAACTCATAGTTTTTTGAAACTCAAATTTTCACCCCAAGCCCTTGTTTTATAAGAGATCTTCAGGGAAACAATCTACTTATGGGTAATCGTGGATCTGATCTTTACACAATCTATTTTCTAGAAACATCTTCACTAACTCCAATCTGTTTCATGGCAAAGGCATCACCAACTCAAGCATGGTTATGGCATCAAGACTTTCTCATCTTAACTTCGACACCATCAACTTGCTTTCCAAAAAGGATATTGTGAATGGCTTACCAAAGTTGAAATATGTAAAGGATCAATTGTGTTCATCTTGTGAATTGGGTAAAGCAAAGCGAAGCACATTCAAGACAAAGACTATTCCAATTTCAAAAGGACGGTTAAATTTGCTTCATATGAACTTATGTGGTCCTAGGCAGATTGAAAGCGTCAATGGAAAGAAATAAATTTTGGTGATTGTTGATGACTACTCACTCTACATGTGGACTCATTTTCTGAGATCCAAGGATGAGACACTAGAAGTCCTTAAAGACTTTCTAAAGATGATTCAAAAGAATATTTAAGCCCAGGTAATTACTATTCAAATAGACAAAGGCACAGAGTTCTTAAACAAGACACTCCATGCATATTTTAAATAAGAAGGAATTGAACACCAAACATCTACTCTTCGAACACCTGAACAGATTAGCGTTGTCGAAAGACGTAACCGTACTCTTATTGAGGTTGCTTAAACGATGCTTTCGGCTTCTAAACTTCCTTTATTCTTTTGGGCTGAAGCTATCGCAATCGCATGTTACACCCAGAATAGATCTTTTATCATCCCAGACATGAAAAGACACAATATAACATCATTAATGACAAAAAAACCTTCTCTCAAACACCTTCACATCTTTGGCTGCATTTGTTACTTAACCCGAGATAGTAAAAACCTCAAAAAGATGAAGGAGAAACGTGACCCGTGTATTTTTGTAGGATATTCTACTCAGTTAAAGGGATATCATGTCTAGAACAAGAGGACCAGATTGATATTTGAATCCATTCATATCAACTTTGATAAAATCAAGGAATTGTCAAAGGCGTCGGATTATGACAACTCTGGCCCCGTTCCCCAACTACAAAAGACTTCTGATCTTAATCGTTCAGAACTCAACATTCAAGCCCACATCAATGAATTTCAAGTTCAAAGCTGGTTCCAAATGTTTCTCCTTCAGCAAACACAGATGCTCCGTCACTACAAGTGTTGGATTTACTACTCAACCCTTTGTACGATGAATTCTTCACTGCATGAACTTTAAGTGTGTAAAAGTCTTCCGCTCTTTCTGATAATAGATAAGGTGTCATTTTATACACTTTTTTAGGGTCTATTAACCCCATAAATCATGTAAATATGCCAAGATTATGTGCTTAATCATTTGTTTTTAGGTTTTTAGCACTTGGATGGCATTTGGAGGAAATACACATGACTTGGGCTCATTTGCAGAAGAAACTTACAAGACTACGGACCTACACTAAAATCTCTTGAAGAATGATGCAAACAGACCGTGGATTTGACAACGTCGTGATCTTTTTAGTGACGACGTCGAGGATTTGACAACGGCATCAGGACACAACCGACTTAAATCAGATCTAGAAGATTCGACATGGTGACAGCGTCGCGACCATTACTTGATGCCATCGCAGCGTTTTTCCTATAAATACAAAACCAATTTTAGGGTTTTAAGTGTGTAACTTTGTATAACTTTTGGGAGACATACCCTAATTATTCTAGCAGCTTTTAGGCCGTCTTTAGGGCCTCAAAACCCTATTGTAACTGACCTTAATCCATGTTTTAATCAAGTAATATTGTTTATCATTAATCATTTAATATGTCTATGTGTTGTTTGATTGATTTATGTTCTTGCTTTCTTTATAACATGCTAAGCTAAACCCTCTTTTGTATTTACTTATGATTGTTTTAAACTTAGATTATAGATCCTTTTAATGTTGCTTCTTGTGGTGGATGTGCGCGTTAGGCTTTAGAAAACTAGCCATAAGATATTAAATTGGCATAGACATTTAGGGAAACGCGAGTGTGTAGAAAGGATACCATCGGTAACAGTCTTCATACTACCTTACCCCGAATATGGTTGATCCCTCTTAAGATATTTCAATTGCATTTTATACACTCTTAGGGGCCTTGTAATAGTCTTCATACTACCTTACTTGTGCGTTGCCTTAACGAAATATTAAATAGACGGTAGGTTCGTGTAATTCGTTCTTGACTTAGGAAATACTTACACAGATCATCACAAGTTTGACAAAGCAACAAGATTAGGAGAAGCGATCTAAGGAGTAGTACATGATTAAGTAAATACATCTTTTTATCATAAAGTTATCACCAGTAGATTAGATTATATTTAGTTTAATTAGTTAATCAAACCAACCTCTCAAACCAATGATTTTTACTGCTTTCTATAAAATAAAATACAAAAAGAATCTTCTCTCAATCCCGTAGACCTCTGTTAGATTCTGTTCGAGCCTTCCCAACCTATTCCCATAGAGAACGATAACAACCCCCGAGTCTTACCTATACTACTACTACTATAACGATTAGGTACTCTGCCTAGGGAGTTATAAAACTTCATGTTGAAGTCTTTACGACAACCGCACATCAAGTTTTTAGCGCTGTTGATGGGGAATAGTTAGGTTTTGACCATTGTTTAACTTAGGTCTACTCGCTTGATTCCTATCAAGTGAGAATTTTATTTTTGTTATATTAGCTTTCTTGTAGTCTATCTTTTGTTTGTGCTATTTGTTTTGTAAATCATTTTTGTCAACCACCATGGGAGATACAAATCATGATAGTACACTTGGAGATTACTCCGGACCTAGCCACATGGGCTATAGGAACAATATTGAGGTCCCCGAAGGGAACAATGTGGT
Organism: Tanacetum coccineum; assembly: GCA_026074375.1. Classification (NCBI taxonomy): domain Eukaryota; kingdom Viridiplantae; phylum Streptophyta; class Magnoliopsida; order Asterales; family Asteraceae; genus Tanacetum; species Tanacetum coccineum. The sequence continues at coordinate 8,620 of BQNB010089159.1, forward strand.
ACCTCTTCGATCTGACACCATCCACGAACTTCGGTCTGAGGATCCAAACCAACATATTAAGGATTTCTTAAAACTTGTGGACTCACTTGACCTTGATGTTGCAAATAGGGAAAGAACGCGCCTATGTTTATTTCAATTTTCCCTTTGCGATCAAGCTAGCAATTGGTTTGAACGTCTTCCAGCAGGATCCATCTCCACATGGGAGGATCTTACTACTCTTTTCCTTGCGCAATTCTTTCCACCGGGAAAGAATGCAAAACTCCGTAACGACATCTTTATGTTCAAACAACATCAAGGAGAGTCTCTGTCTGAAGCATGAACTCGTTTCAAGGACTTACTCCAAAAAGTCCCTCATCATGGCATCGATCTTTGGCTCCAAGTCCAAATCTTTTATGACCATGTCAATCCCGCCACAAGACGAACCATTAACCAATTGGCCGATGGTAAGCTTCATGACAGAAACGCCAAAGAATCTTGGGCACTATTAAAGGACCTCGCCCTCTATGACAACGAAAGTTGGAACGACCCAAGGGACTTCGCTAAGCCGATCAAGGCAATCTCTTTGCGTCAAGATATCCCGAGTACATCCGACCGTCGTCTTATCGAGCTCAAAAATCAAGTCCAATGCTTGATGAAAGCTCATCTTGCTCCTAAGCAACCTATTGAAATGAACAAAATCACTTCTTCATGTGAGATCTGTAGTGGTCCCTACGACACTCAGTATTGCATGGAAAATCCCGAGCAATCTTTTGTTGATTATGCGTCCTCGCGTATCAACGAAGCAAGAGGCAAGTGGTACACTTTCAAACCCGAGCAAAAAAATCTTGGTGACACTGATGAGGTGTTATTTTATACATTTTTTCAGGGTCGTTTAACCCCGTAAATCATGTGTTTATGCCCAAAATAGGTACTTAATCGTTCCTTTTTAGGTATTTTGCATTTGGAAGGCATTTGGAAGGCATTTGGAAGAATTACACGTGACTTGGGCTTATTTGGAGAAGAAACGAACAAGACTACGGACCTACACCAACATTTCTCAAGATTATGTTCTCAGCAGCTGGATATGACGTCACAGTTTCTACATGACGCCGTCACAACGCATCCCACGACGGCGTCACACGTTTCATGACGGCGTCAAAGATCATGACCCAGCCCATTATCTAGAATATTCTCTTTCATGACGGTGTTACGACTAAAATGCGACACCGTCACAGCGTTTTTCCTATATATACAAACCCGAATTTAGGGTTTTGAGTGTGTAACTTTAGAATACAAAGAGGGTACGAACCCTAGTTCGTTTAGCAGTTTTTAGGGACGATTTTAGGGCCTAAAAACTCTATTGTACTTCCTCCAACTCATGTTTTAATCAAGTAAGGTTTATTTAATCATTCAGTATGTCTATGTGTTGTTTGATTCATCTATGTTCTTGCATTATCTTTAACATGCTTGTCTAAACCTCATATTGTGTTTATTTATGATTGTATGAAACCTAGAATGTATATCTTAGTGGTGTTTCTTCTTGTGATGGATGTGCATGTTAGGTCTTAGAAAACTAGCTTTGTCTGTATCGTTGTTGATATGTCTAGGAAAACATGATTGTGTAGAAAGGATACCATCAGGTAACAGTCTTCATACTACCTTGCCCCCTAATATGGTTGATCCACTCTTAATATATTTCACATGCACTTAGTATACCCTTAGGGGCCTTGTAATAGTCTTCATACTACCTTACTTATGCGTTACCTCAACGGAATACTAAGTAGACAGTGGGTTTGTGTAATTCGTTCATGACTTGGGAAATAATTACACAGATCATCACAAGTGTGAAAAGGCAAAAACACTAGGAGAAGCAATCTATAGAGTAATACATGATTAAATAAACATAATCTTTTATTATATTGTTATCACTAGTAGCGTAAATTTATATTTAGTTTAATAGCTAAAACCAACCAACCCCTCAATTATATGATTTACTTGCTTTCCATAAAACATAAAAACATAAAAAAGAATCTACCCTTAACCCTTAGAATTATGTTAGACTGTGATCAAGCCTTCCCAACCTATTCCTCGAGTGAGCGATAACAACCCTCCGAGTCTTGCCTATACTACTAGTACAACGGTTAGGTGCTCTGCCTAGGGAGTTGTAAAACTTCGTGTAGAAGTCTAACGATGACCGCATCAAGTTTTTGGCGCCGCCGCCTGGGGAATAGTTAGGTTTTGATCATAGTTTAGCTTAGTTCTACTTACTTGAATACTTTCAAGTAAGATTTAATTTCCCCATATTAGCTTTCTCGTAGTATATCTTTTCTTTTGTGTTGTTCGTAATTTCCATTGACTATTCCACTCTTTACTATAGAGAATGCGAATCCATCATCGACCTTAGGATCCTCTCCTCTGGAACCACCTGTCACTACTCACGCTAAGTTTATGGACCGAATAAACAAGCTTTTACAAATGAGGCAAACCATTGATTCTCTCCTCCTCAAAACCATGAACAAATTAACCAACCAATCTCCCATCTCTGAAATCTTCTGCCCTGAAGAAAGAATGAAGGAACTTAAATTAAGAACGTAACAAAAAACAATTTTGAGGAAGAATTGTTAATTAATAGGTTCCCTACTGGGGAAGAGCTAGTTTACCATAAGGAACTATTAGGAGAACCTCAACCCCCTTTCTCGACCCTAGAACCTAAGATTAGGAAAGGCGACCCTTAAAGTTTAAAGATTCCTTGTGTAATCGGCACCGTTTACACGGGCCATGCATACATGGATCTACAATCTCCTGTTAACATCATGTCTCGTGCTTATTACAAAAAAATAAGAGAAAAACCCTTTCAAGCACGAAGGAACCCATACCAACGATACAAGTTTTGCAACTCCGTTGAAAGAGCCAAAAATGTGCATATATTTATTGGATGCTTTGTTTATGTTATGGGCTTTATGATTCTAGAAGATTTAGGAAGCATCATTGATAGCGGGTTAAGTGAAGTAGTCTTGGGAAAACCTTTTGCGCGTACATCTAAGCTCACTTATGACGAGACCTTAGGATTGATTAGGTTTGCCCAGAAAGACGATGAGGTTGTGTTTAGGATGCCCCAAAGGACAAAAGAATTAGATCTGGTATCCCCCTTAGAAAAGGATAAGTTTGAAGCATTCTTCGTGGATAGCTTGAAGGTTAGAAAAATGAGATTTAAGCATGTCCTTAAAAAGAGAAAAGGATATTACAAAGCTTGCATAAACCTCGAACATAGCTATAAAAGAGACATAGAGACAATTGAAAAACTCAAAACCAACCACATAAGTATCATCAAGCTTAAGGATTAATGTGACTTTGAGTCTAGCTACAAGACTCGTTAATAAAGAAAAGCGCTTTTTAGGAGGCAACCCAATTTCCTTTTCTCGTAAATTAGGGGTGTCATGTGTGTTTTAATTCTTCATAGTTTGTTTTACTATGTTTGAACTATCTGGTAATTATGCTTTGTTTGTATTTAACCTCGTCTTAATTTCAATCAAAGGTATTTTGCAAATAATAAGTGTAGGGGAATTTATCTAGCTTTTGAGCCAAATTCAAACATGTTAAATGAATTGTTTAGATTAATTCGCGTCAGTTTCGAGTCATATGATTGAATTGTTAAATATCAGGTTTTATGCAGCCATTTGTACAAGAATTAACTTATGGAATCAAGTGCAGGAAATTTTTCATCAAAAACAAAAATTTCATTTTCACAGACTATGGAGACGGCGTCACGATTAACACACGACGCCGTCACCACGATACCTGTAACGGGGTCACAAAAACCCTAACGGTGTCAAACGCCCAGGTCCAGAAAACTTAAAGTTTTTAATTATTCTTGAAAATAAAACCCGCATAACATTTAATATATGTATTCTTCTGTTATAAACCTGCAAAACCTAATGAGTATAACAATTCTCTCATCCTATCTTTACTGCTTTATCGAGTCAAACCCTAAATTCACACTGTATATTGGTTTATCGCATATTTTATGCTTGGTGTAGTTGTCTTTATCTTTGATTACAAGTTATATTTAATGAGAAGAAGCTTGAAAGTTCTTAGGAAGTTTCATTGGATGATTCTTGGAGGACGATTTAACCAGTTATCGCATGTTTCTTCTCCATTATTTAGCAAACCAGGGGAGTATTAGTTTCTTTTCCTTGTTTTCTTTTAACTTTATTCGTTTTTACGGGTACTTCTATAGAACATTAGGGATTATGTTCAACTTAAGTGTGGGGGGAAAATAATCCTTAGAAACTATTCTTTCATTTGCCATTTTCTTTGTCCTTAAATGATGGGTAATGTATCGAAACATAGCATAAAAAGGTGATTTTTACCCAAATTTAAAATTTTTTATGACACTTACCGACGAAAACCAAGTATTAATAGCGTCTCATAGATAGGAATTTGTTAGCCTTTAAAATATGGTGACATATCTGGAATTACATTAGTTTACTAAAGGTAAGACACACAGGGACTAGTTATGACAATTATATAAGTTAGAATGTGTCTTGACCTATATAAACCTCCTCCATACTTCCATGGAGGGGTGAGGATTCATTTTGTAAAAAGAGTGTGTGTTCTTGTTCTTGTTTCTCTCTAATAATATGGCTAAACATTTGTTCAATCCTCCCTGACCTCCGGATCTTTCTTGTTAGCTAGTGATTTCTTATTTTAACAATTGGTATCAAGAGCTAACCGGGGGTGTTTTGTTATTGTGTTTGTTGTGTTCGTGATATTTTTTTCTTTCTCGTGGACTGATTTAAAAGAAAAAAATGGGCACGAATTTGTTTTTTTTTGTAACAGTGTTATAACAGTTTTACTATTAAACTGTTTTATAACTGCTTCTTATTTTTTTATATACCTTTGTTTGTTTTTTATTGTATCCATTTTTTGGTTCATCTCTGTTATTGTTATTGTGTTGGTTTCGTGTAATCAAGGCTGAAACGAAGAGAAGAAGAAGGTGCGTCAAGGTGTTTGATGTATTGCTTGAACCGATCGAGTGAAACCGAACGAGTGCTCTTTCAACGACAAACCGAACGAGTCACTCTCCTTTTGAAGCCGATCGAGTGATTTCCATCACAGACCGAACGAGTTTTTCTAGTTGAGCCAAACGAGTAACTTTTTGAGTTGAGCCGATCGAGTGACTTTCATCAAGGACCGAACGAGTAACTTTTGAGTTGAGCCGATCGAGTGACTTTCATCAAGGACCGAACGAGTAACTTTTTGAGTTGAGCCGATCGAGTGATTTTCATCATGGACCGAACGAGTCTCAAATCAAGGCAACCGATCTAGTTTTTTTTGAGAATCGAACTAGTCGACACCATTGTCCCGAACTAGTCAAAACCATTGTCAACCGAACTAGTAATGCATAGTGCAAACCGAACCAATCCAACATGAACAAAATCTACACGTTTTAACATTTTTTTTCGGTTTTCGGTTTCGAGTGATATTTAGCTACGGGACATATAATCTATACCATCGTGTCCGTGGCATCGTTTCGATCAACGTGGTGTATTTAGATTTTACCGACGATAACCGTACGACTCCGCGGGATTAAAATCACAAACGTTGCATCTTTTCTCATGTTTATCAAGTTTAAAACAAAGATGACAATTGAACAGGAGGGAAAACGTGTGTAATTATTAACATAAATTCGAATTTTACACTTTTAGTCCCTGGACTTCAAGTGTACTTCACCACTAATCCTTAGTTGTTTTATAACCCTCATAGTTGAAAAAGGGTTTGCATCGTTAGTCCTTAATAGTTATATTTCATCCGTTAGCCACCTAAAGTTCAACGTTTGCTCACAGTTTGTCCTCGTAAGCTCATTAATCGTCAACCAAAGCTCACGTACTTCAAGTTCAACAACGATTTCACCAACAACAATTTTTTATTCACGGTTTTTTCTTGATTTAGTAAAATCCCGTAAAAGTCGATTTTTTATGGTTTAAATCATAGAATTGTAAAATCCCGTGAACGTTAATTGATTTCAACAACACGACAAACACGATACATAACACTAAAAACGATCCGAATAAGATTCACTACAACGTCAAAACGGCTAAAGATTCGGATTACGATGACAAGTGATTACGAAGTTGATTTGGTATCCCTTATTTGAGCTTGAAGTTGGATTTTACGAAGGCGTCTACTTATTTCATCATCGAGACTTCCTTCTATTTGCTACCCCTTTTCTTCAAACCCAATCTATCGATTGATGACTTGCTTGAACGTTTAGTCTTGTTAAGTCCCTAGGTTAAGGGACTGTTTCTGTTAAGTGTTCAAACTTTGTGTTTTTAGTATAAAATCTCAATTACCCCGCTACCCTCAGTTTTGTTTCATACACTTTCAATCCATGTGTTTGTAAGTTTTCTAGTTTTTAGTTTTATAAAAGTAGTTTTTTTATAAAATATAATTTAGGATTTTAGTTTAATTAGTCAATTTAGTTTTTATTTAGTGGATTAAAATTGGGGCTTTTTATAAAATCTATTTTCTGCATTTTTTCTTGTTTTAAAAAGTATTTCTACATAAATTTTAGCCTTAAGTTCTTATATTTTATTTTTGTTAAATTATTTTCGAATTTAGTTTTTAATATTTCATTTTCAAAAATCTAATAAAAAAAAAAAAAAAAAAATAGAAAAGTTTCATAAAAATAAAAAAATATATTAGTTTAGTTTTAAAATCTCTTAAGTCATTTTTATAGAAAAGTAATTTTTAACTTTATTTTTAAACATTTAATCTTTCAAATCTTTAGTTTTTAATTTTTAAGTCTTTAATTTTAAATTTTAATCTTTAAAGTAGAAAAAGTAGTTTAAAAAATGTTTTTCAATATACTTTTAGTAATTTAGAATTAATTTAGTTTTTTAAAAGTATTTTTCTTAATTTTTATCAATTAAATTTCTATTTTTAGAATTTAATTTAGATTAAATAGTTTTAAATTCATAAAACATCCAAAAAGCTTTTAAAAAATATTTTTAATTTTCCTAGAATTTTCTTTAGCATTAATTTAGGTTTAGGAATTTAGTTTATATTTTTAGGATTTAAAATGGATTTGTTTTAATTAATGTCGCGTTTAATTTGTTTCCGTATTTAGTTTAATCATCTTTAATTGCTTGTGATGTTTATCTTAGTAGTGTAATAACCAAAAAATATCTCTTTTCTTATTCAAATCAGAATCCAAACTTAATACGAGGGTTTCCATTGCCACGAGTCATTGGGGTTAACGACCCGGGTTGATCTTACTTGCCCGGTTTTTCATACGTTTTCTATATTTATTATATATATTTTTGTGAGAAGTGAATTTTTATCAAGGGTAATCTTGGAACTTCTTAATTACTCTCGGGATTATATTATTTTTTATTGATATTTTACGTGTATTTAAAAATACAAACATGTTTTGGCGCCGTTTTTGCCGGGGCTTGTTGTTGAGCGATTCCTTCGTTTTGTGTCTTTTGTCGATTTAGGTTTGAAAGATCTTTCCGTCCTCGAAAGTTAAATTTTTGTCATAATCCAAACAATCCAAAAAGTAATAAAAAAATATAAAAAGTAAAAAAAATATTTTCCTTTTCTTCTTAGTATAAGTAAAAGATAAAAAAATAGAAAAATCAAAAACATAAAAAAAATTGTCTTAAAAAAATAAATAAATAAATAAACAAAGTTGGTAAACGAACACCAACATATAATATCTTCTATTGAGATATTATCATTTCAATTTCCGGTGAACTTGCAATTGTTCCCAATTCGTAATCAAAGATTTAACACTTGCCATTTGTGTCTCTACCAAGTACGGCTCACCTTGAAAAGCAATTTTCAAGAGCTACCGTGAAGTAGTTGATTATTTGGTTTAAGTCTCTTCCGTGTAACCGTTAAAATTCATTGTTAAAAAAATATATATATATATATAAAAAAGAAAAAATTAGTGTAAAGTTTTGCTTTTTAATTGTTAGTTTTTCTTTTTATGCGCACTCGTTCGCAATCTCGTAGACGTCGTCAACAACAAACTCTTCCGGTTGAACCAATTGTTGAACAAAACGTTGTTCCAATGGCCGACAATCGAACGATGGCTCAAATGTTACAAGCACCCATCGAGGGGTATGAAGATGCTATAGTTGTTCCACCGATCAATGCTAACAATTTCGAGCTTAAACAACCTTTAATCAATCTTGTGCAAAGCAACAAATTCACGGGTAGACAAGATCCTCACAATCACCTTCGATTTTTTAATAAGGTCACTTCAACGTTTAGACATCCAGAAGTTCCGAACACTTCGGTTAAGCTTTTGCTTTTCCCTTTTTCTCTAGACGGTGAAGCCCGAGATTGGTTAGACAAAGAACCACCAAGATCAATTCTCACTTGGGACGACCTTGTTTCAAAATTCATAAACCAATACTTTCCACCTTCAAAAACCACTTACTATCGGAATGAGATCATTACTTTTTACCAAAAACCAAACGAAGCCTTCAACGAAGCATGGGAACGTTTTAAAGGACTCCTTCGTCAATGTCCTCACCATGGCTTTTCGGAACTCCACCAACTCGATACTTTTTACAATTCTTTGAATTCAAACGATCAAGATGCCTTAGATTCCGCCGCAGGTGGCAATTTCTTAGACAAGATGCCTCAAGAAGGTTTAGCGATTATTGAAAGCAAGTCAAAAGTTCGTTACTCAAGAAGTCGTGCTAATGATTCAAGAGTGAGTACGGATGCTCCTCTTTCTAATTCTTCATCTTCTAATAATTCTTTCGATATGCAACAAATAGCCGCTTCTCTCGAGGATAAAATGACTATCAAGATGAACAAGATGTTGAATGAAATGAAAGCTTTAGTTGTTACTACTCCCGCACCCGTCAAAGCAGTTGAGGAATTATGTGTTACTTGTGGATCAAATCATAATTTTAACCATTGTCCATTAACTCGAGGTGGAAACGATTCCGGAATTAACATTTGAGTTTATCAATAGGCAAACTTCTCAGGGACTAGAAATGTTAAGTTAGTAATAGTATTCCCTTAAGTCTTGACTATAAATACCCCTTTTATACTTCCATGTAAGGGGTAGATTCATTTGTATCATTTCACCAAATTGTGTGTGTTCTTTCTCTCTCTAAAACACATACACATCTTTCCTTTTTCTCTTTCTCATCTAAATAAAAGGTTGCTTTCTACTGTTTAATCCTCCTCCTGACCGTCGCCACGGATCATCTTGTTTAGCTAGTGTTTCTAATTGTGTACAATACCCTATTATTATAAGTTTATACTACATATTCACAATATTCACAAGATAAGGATTTTGAATATTATGACATGAATAGTAAACGGTTACCTCTCATCAGATTGTAGTCCATCACGAGTTTCCTAAGCACCAACCCAATCTTTTCAAGATTCTGAATGATCCTTCTTTCACGCATCTGCTTATCAATCAGCTCGACCATGATTTTTAAAAAAAAACCATTTTCAGTCATATATCGTCCCCTTTTCTCCTTGGTATCCTTCGTGTTGTACCCCCCCCCCACCCCCCCAAAAAACGCAAATCGCGTATTCATGATGAAGCTCTGCTCCAACTTTCTTACGTCCCTCACGAACTTGTACAGCTCATCAGACCCACATCACTCTTTTTTTGTTTGGTCGATCTTCGTAGATACCCCTGGTGGAATTGTGAGATGGAGTGTAGTGTTCTTTAAATACTATTCTGGAAAGGTTTGTTGAGGGGAGTGATGTTGAGTTTCTTCTGGTAACTCTCTACACCAAGCTGTAAATCCTTGACACATTACTTGATGACGAGACTTCTTGTGAACATACGAAGAGCCACAATAAAGTCAACAATATCACTGTCGGTGAGATGAAATAGCTTGTGTTGAACATCAAGAAGCAGCATGTCTTCAATGTCATTCAGGTGTAGATCCATGAGATAACCTTCTTTAAACTTATAGAACTGCCGGTGAGCTTTATTTCACACACCATGAACTCTTCAACTTGACCATAACCGGTAGTTTCTTCCTGTGACACTAAAAACTCTTCACTCTCCAGAATTTTCTTTGTAGAATACACATTATGCTTTGAGAACTTGTTCATCTGAGATTTGTGCCATAGCTTACGCCCTTCACCCTAATGTTTGATCCCTTTCAATGCATCTTTGTCATACCCCACTTTGGTAGGACTTCAAAGCGTAGGAACCATGTCTTCAATCCCTTCAATCTCATACTGAGCTGCTTTGGTCTTCGTGATCGACGTAGTATACGTCCTTTCCGGATCAGAAGATTTCAGATACTCCAGGTCATTGTTGAAGAAGTAATCATCATAACGGTTGATACCTGGGTGACCTTGCAAGAAGAGGTTTGGATAGATCAAAAGGGTAACGATGTCCTTATGGATTATTCCAATCAAGCCTATCTGTTAATGCATTTGAGTGCGGCGGGGGGGCCGCGGCGAGTGTGAGAGAGATGTATCTAGTTCGATGCAGCTAGAACACGTACCTTTTAACAATTATAGGCAGGTCTCCTAACAAATATCTTGAGTATGATTATCAATTTTTGAGTTGATTCGAAATACATACTTGGAGAAGTTAATCGGTATGCCTGAGGTCGCGAATGTGAGAGGACCTTTGAAAGAATAGACCATTCATTAAAAACCAAGGTTGTTCGGTAAAGTTTGATCAAGTATTATATACCTAACGCTTGTTCCATTCCGGATCAGAAGTAGATCAAGGCCTTGGAGGTCTGCTATCGACCAATCTAGATTTGGAATCTTGGGTTCAGAACATCTAGTGGTTTTGAGTCATCATCATGAACACATCATCACTGTACAACCATAATCACCTCAGCAAAAGGTTCTTCAACTGTTCCTTTTGCCGAAGCATACTTACTAGTTTAGAGCCTTTAGATGGACTTTTAACCTTCTTAGGGTTTCCTTGGTGGTGATGGCTTATTTAAAGTACTCTAAATCTTTAGTTCTTTCTCCTATTGGTCTGCTTACCCTGGTTTTGGTCTAGCTAGAGGGTCTTTGATTCGTTGCTGGTATATATATAAAATATATAAGAATCAAATCAATGATAAAAAGATTCCGGAAGAGATATTCCCGGACTATGTCCAAACAGGCATGCAATTGAAATTTATCCTGGTTTGACGAGAAAATGAATGATAGAAACACTGATATAATTATAACTAAAATGAATTAAATAAAATCTAATTTAATTAAACGGGAAAACAAGCAAAGGAAATGGGGATCTTAAAAACTACGGGAAACAAAATTAGGTATAAGGAAATCCTAAAATTAAATCTAAATTAAATACGGGGAACAGAATAAGGTAACGGGAACCCTAAATATTAAAAATTAAGAAAAATAAATGCTAAATTAAATTAAAAATCAAAATTAAATTCTAATTAACTTAACTTGAAAAATAAAGAAAACTAGAACTAAAACGGAGGTCGTTTGAATGTAAAACGAAAAGAAACGGTAAAACTTACCCGGTAAAAACGGGTCTAAAACTGAAATTTAAGAAAAATTAAGCCTACACTAAATTTTATATTTTTCCTAGACACTAAATGACAAAAGAAAATTTTATAAAAAAGAAAAATATTTTTTTATTAATTTTTGGATTTTTTATGAATTTTCTAAGATTAAAAACTAATTAAAACTAAGTAAATAGAAAAAGACAAAAAATTAAAGTTATAAAAATTCTGAAAAAAATAAAATTAAATAAAGAAAAAGTTAACAATTCTAAAAATAATAAATGCCAAATTTTACTGTTTTAATTAAAAGTAATTAAACTAATTAATATTAAACCTAATTTAAATTAATTAAATTAAATAAACTAACTAAAGTTAACTTTGGGACTAACAGTGAAAAGGACTGAAAGGACAAACGAGGTAACAGCAAACTGACAAGGGGGATTAACAAAGTTAACTAGCAAAGAGAAAGTTACACAAACAGTCCCTGAGTTGGACCCCGATTACAAGGTTAGTCCAACAGCTTATTAGACAAAACTTATAAAAGCAAACTTATTCAGGGGCTTAATGGCAACATTTTTCCTAAAAGCACTTAGTGCTGAAAGGCTCACAATAAGCCAGAAAAGTGAGCTTATGGGCTGACAGAAACTTAAAAAGCTCAAAGAGCTTATTGGCTTTTTTCTTAAGCTTTAAGTTGCAAATAACTAGAAACAAAGGGAAACAGATAACAAGGCTAAAGTGATCTACTCTATTAAGCTATGGGTCACTAAAAATAAAAGACCTAAAATAAGCTGCAATCAATTAAGCTATTCTAACAGTTTTAGAAATAAAACAGAAAAATTGGACTTAAAGGCTAGGTAAAGCTAAGCTAAGGAGTATCTAAGGCAAATAACGTGCTGAACCCTAAAAGAACTACTATAACTATGCTAAAAGGCAATAATAACCTATGGCTTAATTTAAAATAAGCTAGAAAAATTGGGCTTAACCCTGGTGCTCAGCACCAGGGGAGGTTCAACAGTGGCTTAAAGCCCTTTTTGGCTTATCCCAATAAGCTCTTAAGAGCCTTCATAATGCCAAAAACTAAATACAAACAGATTAAAAAGGGCCATAAATGAGCTTATATCCAAAATCTAAGCTAATAAGGTGGATTAAAACCTGCTGGTTTTGGGGCTTAAAGATGGCTAATTTCAAAAACATACATGCATACACACACTTTGACTTAGGCTTATGGTTAAATGACAGACATAAGGGTGTTGTTTTATGGCTAGAAACAACTAAAATGAGCACAAGAGGGTGTGCTTAAGCTGCTTAAGCAGATTGAGCACTTAAGCTCTAATGAGCTTAATGAAAATTTGACAGAAACTTAGAGGGGGTATAAAAACTTATTTCTAAACAAAAAATTGTGTTTTAAATGGCTTGATTTCCCTTACACACTCAGCCAAAAGTGGCTGAGTATGTTTGACCCACTAATAAACCACTCAGCCAAAGTTGGCTGAGTGAGCTTGACCCATACCAAACCCAAAATGCCCCATTTTAGCACTAAACCAAACACCCCCTTATTTATAAAAAACGAATTTTTTTACTGATTTTAGTTAAGGGAAGGGGTAACAATGTGATTATAAGTAATGTTTTAGCATTTTAACACATTCTTACATAAAATAAAACAGAATTAAAAGGCTTAAATGTTAGTTTGAATTTTAACAAATGCAATATCACAAAAACACTTAACTTTGATTAAAACTGAAAGAAATACAATGAAATCTTAAAAAGGACTGAGTACAATAATATTTGAAGCAAACTTAACTAAATTTTTAAACTATAAAAGTAAAAACAGGGTGTAAAAAAAAAGTAGTGGTCTTCGGGTTGTCTTCTTTTCTTATATAGAAGTCTTCAGCCTTTGTGTTTGTGTTAGTTGCGAGTGTAGAGACCCTTTGCATAATTCCCAGCCATTGGATTGGGATTGTGCTTTATTTAGAACCATACTCAGCCATTGATGTGCGTTGAGGTTGTGGGATTGCCAAGTTGGCAAGTTATAAAGGGACAGGGTAAGTGGGAAAGGTTTATGCATTGATGAGAGGAGTCCTGGAGGGGATGGGATGGCTTGAAAACAAGGGGCTTGCCCGGTATTGGTTTGGCGGGAAATGGGGGAGAGTACAGGGTTGCTGGTTCTGTTTTAAAGAGAAGTATGGGGAAGAGGCAAGAGTGCCCCCCCATCTTTCTTCTCTTTTCATTTCTCTTTTAACCCCAAAACAGTTATAAATAAGTTTGGAAAGTGACATGTTTGGTCCCCGTAGTATTATAAGAAAAGAATTAATAAGGGTTTTGGGAATTTACAAAAATGGTCCCTGCTGCTTTTAGTTTAACTGAATTGCAAAACAGCCCTTGTGTTTGGTTTCTTTTGTTTTCTTTATAAAAACATCTTTCAAACATGGCACTTTTGGCCCCTTTTCTTTATTTTTTTCATTTTTAATTATAAAACAAAGTTTTTAAAATTTACATTTTGGTCCTTGTGTTTTATAAAAAAGGATTGTGGGCTTTTGTTGGGCTTGGGCTTGTATTGGGCCCACTGGGTTTGGGTTTGGGCCCAATAAGGTACAGGTTTGGTTATTGGGCTTTTTCAAGCCCAATAAGGTTATGAAGTGGGTTTTGTGTGTACAATGGCTGAGATTGGCTGTAACTGGGCTAGGATTGGGCCTTCAAAGTCTTCACAGTCTTTGTCAAATGCACACAAATGGGCTGTTGTAATTGATTGAGGGCCCATTTGGTCTTCACAGTCTTCATAGATATACTATTGGGCTTTCCCGGCCCATCAGATGGGTTAAGATTGCATCCAACAGTATTCTTCAGTATTGACTCTGACTTTGGCATTTTTAGACTTTGGCCTTGATTTTGCACAGTCTTTTCCATTCCATGCTCAGTTTTGTCATTTTGGCTTGGTTTTCTGTCTTTTTGTTGATATCCACTTCCTGCACAATACAAATGCAAAACAAACATATATTTGGCAGTTTTTGTCTGTTTTTGGTCATTTAAGCTCGTTTTTAGAGGTAAAAGATATGTGTTATTAAGCACTTATCAGGCAACTTACGGTGTTTGTCAGCCTTCACCGACAGCGGTGAGGGGAGCTGGAACAGATCGGTGACACCGGAAGTTATTGTCGATTTGGATGCCCTCGGGAGGATGGGCAAACTCCCAATGGCAGCAGTTGGCTATGCATTAACCTTTCTTTCTCTTTATTAGGCGGGTTATATAAACATCAAATTCATTTGCATTTACCTTTCGGAACACGTTTCTTACCTGAAAGGAGGAAAAACATCATTGGAATCATATTTGTGGTAACGTTCTAACCACTTAGTAATTCACATACTGGCATAGAGAAGCAAGAGTAATTTACGGGAAGAATAGCATACACATAGGACACCTTCACAATTAGGATATCTTTTCTTTGTAGCAGATTGCCAATAACAAAAAGAACAACGTTGGTTACCAAAATAAGCAATTGAGGAGTGCTTATTCTTAAAAAGGTTAAAAGTTATCATCTAAGTGCAGAAGCATAGGGAATCTTAAAAACACTCTAGCATATAGTATCAATTTAGGGTATAAATAAAAAGAAAACCTAGTAAGTGACACGTATTAATCAAGGGCTATCAGACAGTTCAGCTTCGGGGTAGCCTTCTTGAGCAACGGTTTTAACGCCTGCTAATTTTTCTATAATCATCGACTCCTTGCATAGAGTACACCTGTATTAGACATGAAAAGATAAGCAATATTTAATCACCAAATTGATTTTAGAAAAACACACTACTCTGAAAACAAATGGCGGTATGATAAGAAGTGTTTCCATTCTTACACCCATTGATGCAATCAGGGAAAAAAGTCCAATAGGGCGAAGCGCTGAACTGCCACCTTGATCTTCACCAAAAGCCGAAGCAACCATTTTCCTCTTCTCTTGCTGCAAAAACCACAACCATAATTAAAACAGATCATGTGTTACCAAATTATACCTTTCCTGCAAACACAGGGTATAATTTTGACTTTAGAGTCAAAGTCAATTTGACTGGACAATTAGTTTATATGTGAGCAAATATGATCCTCTTAACACATCAAAAGGCAAAGAATATATTGTTAAGCTGTGAGAACCTCATATGCTTGACCCGAAAATTTTCCCCTTTGACCACAAAATTTAAGATGCTGCTGACTTTACAGGAATGGAGGGACTGAATGGTATGCACTGATTTGGCGAAGGATATACGCTAAGACCTGTATTCGTACTGGTATTAAATATTGATTTTACCACACGGTATGCACATACTCAACCAGCAAACCATCTTAAACATCACACATTTGTGCATATGGGAAGAACAAATGTCTATATTTTTTCTCAACGCATAGAAACTATGGCTTGGCATTGTGTCAAGCTATTGCTAATTAGGATTGTTTTTTTGAAATTGATTAGGCATTTTGAGATAATCAGATAATCAGTTTGTGGCTATGGCTACATATAAAGATTAACACAGATTATAAACATCACTATTTTTTAAGGCTCAAGCATCACTATATATTTGCCTGCATTTGCTTTCAAACCAGCAGCCGTAACATATTAAACCTAGACTCAAACGGGTTTGCACAGTTTACATAGAAAAGCGATAATATGTACATTGATGTTAGTGTAACAAACTCGTTGACCCGACATACTTATTCAATAATTTTAGAAGTGATCAAGTAGATCCCTGAGATGATAAAAGTTGTGTTTATGCTAACTTTGTCACATAAAGAAGATAACTCATATAAACCAATGCAGACCCGTTTGGGTCTAAATTGACAGGTCTACTATTATGGTAGCAGTTGATCAGTTTCAATTCTATAGTTAAAACACATTAGCAAAAATTTTCACGTCTCTTTTTATAAACATTCTAAAATTTAATTCTAGAAAATATTACAATAATAATGAAAGATGAATCAGTATTACTCAAGTTACCATTTTGAATCATAAAGGCTGCTCAAAAGTATACACTAAAGACACGTTACATTGGAAAACTTTGTTACCCTATACTAAATCTCTATAAAAGGGTAAGTTTCCATTTTAAATGTTACCTGTTAGAGCCTCCTTGAGCAACTAATTTGGTTATGTAAGCTCCGGTGTGAACCATCGGTCCTTTGTTCCCTACTACAAATCCATACAAACCTACCTTTCGACTATAAGCTGCAATGCTAAATTACAACTACAAAAACCTTAAGAAACTTAAACAAAAATACATATAAACCTAACTATGATAAAAAAAATGGTCTCGATTATTAAGGCCATAATAATCAAACCAAAATCAATGAGTCTTTTTCGTATGACGCGACTGGATTTCACATCTACACTTGTTTCATATTGAGAATGTCTTTTAATAAAACAATACTCATGGTATATGCGAAAAACGAACCCTCATAAATTTTGGCTACAATATGGTATAACCCCCATAAAAACAATACTCATAGTATAAGCCAAAAACCAAGTAAGTCATAAGCTCGCTATGTATGCTGAAACAAACACCCCCAATTACTATTTATAAATCACGTACATTCTTCAAAGTTGAAAATATGATATAGGGCAATACAAACCTGATAACATTGTTGTTCCAGTTGAAGGGCTGGTAGAAACACTTATAATCCCATGTGCGCATATTTGTACCCTGCATATTGCCACCAATCATTTATCATTTTTTCTTTAAAAGCTGCAATCTGTTACCTGTTTTTCCATAATTATAGAACTAAAACAAACACACCCATATCATAAAAACCAAAATCAATACATATTATGAGATAAAAAAACCCAAAAAACAATATAAAAATATAATTACCTTTATTAAGCAGGTTGTTCAAAGAAATGTGTAGAAGCATAAAAGATTGAAGGCCCTGTGACATGCAACACAAAATTAAATATAATTAAGCCGAAACCCACCAAATCCCAACTTAATTAAACCGAGATAAGTGTATAATTTAGCATATATACACAGGGGCGGAGCTATGGAGGGGGCACGCCCCCAGAATATTTTGTAGTAGAACCTTTTTGAATTTTTTAGGTATTTTCTTTATTTGCCCCCTCTAAAAAATCAGTTTCAGTCGTTTGAAGGTTGTATTTGTTGTGGTTTTCGAACCTTTCACTTAAATAAATGAGAAATATTAAAAAAGTGAGTGATTGATTTTTAGAAGAAAAATGGATGAAGAAGATAAACCAGTATAATGCAGGAGATAGAAGGTGGATAAAAACAAAATACTAGTACTTTGTTTTATTGTTAGGAGTACTTTACGCAGAAACTTGTTTTTATATCATATTTACATGTTAGGTCCTTGTTTTTTTGGAAACTTTATTTATGATTAAATATTGTTTAAATTTTACTTATACTATTTAATTGTACGTAGAAATTTTGTTTTTGT
This sequence comes from Tanacetum coccineum, assembly GCA_026074375.1. NCBI lineage: Eukaryota > Viridiplantae > Streptophyta > Magnoliopsida > Asterales > Asteraceae > Tanacetum > Tanacetum coccineum. Next base: position 26,496 of record BQNB010089159.1, read on the forward strand.
TTGTTATTGACAACCATATGCTTGATTATTTGCATGCTATTTTTTGTTAGGCTTAAATTTTTTTTGCCCCCCTTTAAAATTTTGTCTGGCTCCGCCCCTGTATATACATACAATGAAACCAATTAATTATCAGCAAACTTAAACTTACTTACAAACATGCTTCCTCAAATTCATGACATCAAGAAAAATACTTAGAACCCTAACACATATAAAATAAAGCAACTAAAAACACTTAGGTCGGGTTACCGAACCAAAGCAAAACCCCTAATTACTCTTTATTCTAACAATTCATTTACCAAACCTTTACCCTAACAATATGAACAAACCCAATCCAGAAAAAACGAACGAAAACGTAAAAAAAACGAAAACGTACAAAAACAAACACAAATGAATAAAAACGAAAAAAACGAACAAAAAGGATAAAAAAGAAAAGAACGTGTGAAATAATAATAAGTTTAAATTAGTAGAATCGAGAAAAGAAAATTCATCTGCCTGGTTTATGTGTGTGTTTTTAAGAGGGAAGATGTAGAGAGAACACGTACCTCTCCACGTGTATACTGCAATAATGAAACGGAGCAGTGGGCTGAGGCCGGGTTTTTAATAAAAAATTCCAAACACGCCCGGATGGGTTGGGGCGGGTGAAGGTTTGTGAGAGGGATGAGTCAAACGGGTGTATGATAAGATCCGATTTTAACCCGAGGTTTATTTTTTAATAGTATTTTTATGAATAAAATATTCTAAAAATCCCTATGATTGTATATATTGATAAATTCCTCTAAATTTTAAATACAAAATCATTATCATTAATGTGTCACCTATCCTCACCACCTACAAAATAATATGATATTTGATTTTGCCGCTTTACCTTTTCCTAACGGCACCTACATTTTCAAAAGAAACTTAACAATATAAAATATTCATAAATTTAAAAGCAAAGCATTTCAACATTACCAAAATCAACCAACATATTGAATGAAAAAA